>JAWLRI010000779.1:3028623-3040033 GCA_034781795.1 Crypturellus tataupa
GCAGCGGTGGCCGTGAACTCCCGGATGTTGGGCTTGACCCGCACTCTGCCCGAAATGATGCGGTTGGGCAGGTCGTCATTGATGGTCGGGTGCTGGTGCAGGACCCTGCAAGGACACAGCCCGAGTTCGCATGGGGCCCAGCGTGAGCATGCGGCCAGGCCCCAGCGTGCCATCCCCACGCTCACCGGTGCTGGGGCTGCAGGCCGTAGAGCGCGTGGTCGAAGCGGGCGTTGAGCTTCCTCTCCAGGGCGAAGCTCCCGACAGAGAGGCCAACGAGGCTGTTGAGGATTTGGATGAGGCGGGTGAGGTAGGAGAAGTCAAAGGGGTAGCCACTGTCGGCCAGGCGGTGCAGCACCCAGGCCCCGCGCCGGGTGCTGAGGAAGACCTGGGAGGAAGGAAAGGGCAAGTGGAGGGACGAGAGGGGTGATAGCTCCCGAGCTGAGTGCCCTGCCTGGGAGCCACGTGGCCCCCGTGACCGGGTGCTCCCCCGAGCTCCACGCTGCCAAGGGGCAGGGGCGACGCTCTCGAAGGGATGTGGGGCAGGAGGCCAGGGAGGCTGCAGGCGATGGAGGAGGCCTGCCCGCTTCCCTCGGGATCGGGTTTGCTCTCTATTAATAGACGTGACATCGAGGGAGAAGAGCCTTTTAAGCTGAAGCACCATGTTGGCCTGAAATCAGGCAGATCTGCGTGGGCCAGGAATAAATATAGCCCGGGAGCAAGGCGGGGGAGAGGGGACGTGCCCGGGCCTGGCGGCAAAGGGTGTTGCTGCCGTGGGTGCACCTGCTTCGCTGCGTGGCCCAGCTCCACGGCGATGTCAATGCCCGAGTTCCCGGTGCCCACCACAACCACTCGCTGCTCCGAGAAGGCCTGTGGCGTTTTGTACTCGCGGCTGTGCAGGTAGCGGCCCTTGAACTTCTCCAGCCCTGGCAAGAGAGAGCAGAGTCGAGCTGCGTGGGGGAGGCACCGTGGGGCGAGCGGCCGTCCCCCTTCGGGGGCTGGGGGCAGCTTGGGAAGGGGCTGAGCCCATCGTGACCGCGCAGCGAAGCAGCGTGAGCACAGAGGGCGGTGGCACCCCCAGCCTGGGCGCTGCTCGTGGCACGCAGAGCCCTCCTGGCCCCCTTCCCCAGCGCCGCGCCACTGCGGTTCAGCAGCACCCACACGCAGAGCAGAGCCGCAGGCTGGGACAGGGCTGCAGGGGCTAGCGCCCGGAGGGGTCCTGGAGGCGGTGTGCGCTGTGGGCATGCGCGTACCGGGAAAGGTGTCCAGCGGGAGGTGCGCATTCGTGTGGTGGCCAGTGCACACGAGCACGGCGTCGAAGATGGCCGTCTCTTGCTCACCGTCGCACTCTGTCACCACCTGCCACTGTCCCGTGCGGGCGAAGTCGGGGCACTTGGCCACGCGGCACACACTGGTCTGGGTGGAGGGGCGGGCGTGAGGCCACGCACGCGAGGCCTGGCCGAGGCCCCACGCGGCCCCGCGCGGCGCTCACCCTGAAGCGGATGTGCGGGAGCAGCTGGAAGTGCTCCGCGTACATGCGGAAGTACTCCATGATCTTGGAGTTGTGCATGTAGTTGGGGAAGTCGTCGGGGATAGGGAAGTCGCTGAAGCACATCATCTCCTTGGAGGTGTTGATGATGACGGACTTGTAGATGCTGGCGCGGCCCTCCTCGGCATGCTCCTGCGGGATGGGGCCCGGCTCAGCACCCCCGCGACTCCGGCGGCAGGGCACGGGGCTGCAGCACCTGCCTGTCTGGCCTGCTGGAGTGCCCTAGCTGGAAGCTGGAGGGAGCTGCAGCTGCTTAGAGCTACAACAGCAGATAGACCGGCACAGCCTGGGAAGAGACGGTGGGCAGCAGGAGCAGGAGAGTCAGGTAAGGTATAGCCAGGAGCGGGAGCAGGACTGGGACAGCCCAGGAAGGGATGGATGGGAAAAACGAGTCAGGACAGTGAGGACTGGCCCAGGAGCGGGTCAGGGAGGAGGGTCCGGGGCTGTCTCAAAGCCGCCATGGACAACATGGGAGTCGTTCCAGGCAAACGGCCCCGCTGCTGCGCTGCCCCGTGTCCCCCTCCCCGAGTCCCGGGCACATTGGCAGGGCCCGTCTCTCAGGTGGCTTCTGCGGGCAAAACCTGGCATGGTGGGTGTAGGAACGAGCTCCATGTCTTCCCTGGAGGCAGGGAGCGTCAAGGCAGAGCTGTGCCTGCTATGTCAGTGTGGGAGAGCACAGGGAAGAGAAGCCGAGGAAAGGATGGGGGGGCCTGGGAGCGGGAGAGCCGAGGACGGGCTGGACAGGAGCAGGACTAGGACAGGGATGGATGGGAAGACCAAGACGGGGTGGTGAGCGCTGGCCGAAGGGCTGCCCTGAGGAGCAAGGCTGTGAGGAAGATCCCCTTGCGCCGCTTGGCATGCACAGGGCTGTGCTGAGGGAACCGCCTGCGCTGATGCCATCCCTCTTTTCCGTGGCAGGAGCTGCTGTGGGTGCAGGCGCAGCAGGGCCGCGGAGCATCACCAGCTGCTGCCAAAGGAGCCTCGCTGCGTTGGAGCCGCGGCCGCAGCCCAGCCCTGAGGCATCCGTGCGGGCTGCGGGCAGGCTTACCTCAAAGCGCCAGAGCCCACCGATGTCCCCGCTCCGCTCGAAGCAGGTGGGTGCCAGCCCCTCATCCAGGCAGCACTTCACAGCACACAGGCCAGAGGCGCCAGCGCCAATGATGGCCACTCGGCGCGTGGCCATGTCCTTGGCCGAGGGCATCGTGTGCTCGCTCGCTGGGGCGCCCGCTGCCCGGGTGCCAGGAGCGGGGCCGGCACCTTGCTGTGATTCCTGGCTCTGTGCAGAGACGGGGCCAGGCGAGACGTTACGAGAAGTGTTTCTCCCAGACATGATTTACAGGTTCCGGGGGCGGCTGCGCCACACCTCCTGCCCGCGTGCCCTCCCTGCTCCCCTCCCTGTTCAAGCGGGTCATTAATTTATATAAGCACTTAATGATGCTGAAGCCAGCCCCAGGGATTTCCTGGGTGTGGGGGCTGGCAGGGCAGGCTCGGTGTTTCGGAGGCCACAGTATGGAAAGGAATGGTGGGGTCGGGAAGCGCTGGTGCCTCTGGGCAGCACCTGTGCCAGCCTCCGCTCAGGGCAGCCAGGACCCGCTCCCCCTGCTCTGGGTCCCCAGCAAGCATGTGGTGCCACCAGACACCTCTGGAGAGGCTGTGCGGGGGGACAAGTGCGGGGGTCTGGGATGGATCCCTTGTGGGGAGGCGCGCAGGAGCTGCGAGTGGGTGGTGGTGGTGCCCGTCCCTGCCGCGGGCAAGGCTGTTTTGCCGGGGCTGCACGTGTGCATGCATGTGCCAGGACTGCACGCGTGTGTGCGGCACCGCGCACGGCCCTGCCTCTTGTGCATAGACCGTGGTGCTTCCTGCCACAGGTGAGCGCAGAGGCCGCTGCACCATGATGTGCAGCACCGGGGCTGGTTGGCAGCCCTGGCACCAGCTCTCACCTCCCCTACTGCATGCACAGTAGCCAGGCTCATCTTAATGCTCTTTAATCCAGGTAGGGATTTCCCCGTGCTTGTGTCATTCATGGTGCCATGTTGGGATTACACGAGGTGATAGAAAGGCCTGGCAAGGCCCTGTTTTGGCTAATGCATTGCCAGGAGAGACTGATCTCACCTGGAGCGTTAGCAGGTTTTGTCATGTGACTGCAGGAGCAGCTCCTGGGGGAGGCGCAGGGACCCTGCACTGTTGCGGGGCAGGATTGGGGTGGCCCTTTGCCCTGAGTCTCACACAGAGTCCTGGCTCTTCCCAATGTGGCCAGGCTCCCCAGGAAGGCCTCCCTCCCTCCACACAGCCGGGAGCGGGAGCTTAGAGGTAAGTGAAAAGGATGGCAAAGACAGCCACGGCCCCGACCAGCTTGGCCAGGAGCGGCACTGAGGAGGCCGGGGTGTTGCTGTCCACCTGCCTTGTCTGCAAGGGCTTGATGATGCGCTTGCGCTGGGTGAGGATGGCGGTGCGGGCGCCGTGCCAGCGCCCCGGGCCCCGCAGGCGGTACTGGTAGGGGGTGCAGGGGCCCAGCAGCACCTCGGCCGCCAGGCGCGGGTCGGTGAGGAAGAGGCTGAGCAGGCTGGGCCGCACGCCCAGCTGGTCAGCGAGCTCGTCCATGTAGGGGATGTAGTCCACCTGGATGGTGTGCCGCTGGCTGCGCACGTACATGCGGGGAGGCAGCACAGCTGAGGGCGCGGGGCCCGCGGCAGCCAGGGCCACGCGGGAGAGTCCCCGCGTGGCAGCGCTTCCCGGCGGCCCCTTACCGCTTGGCCATGGCCTCCTTCTTGCGGCTCACGTCGGCCTCCATGTCGGGCCTCGGAGGCAGCTTGCTGAGGCCTGGAGGGGAAGAGCCGCGGCGGGTTGACGTGCGGGGCCGCGGGCTGCAGGCTGCAGCCCAGGGCTCTGCCTCGCTTACCCTTGAAGACGCGGGTGGCCCAGCGGCACTGGAGCTCGGAGATGGGCATGATGGCGCCCAGGGGCTGGATGAGGCCGATGAAGGCCAGCGTTGGCTTCTCCAGGTGGACGGGGAAGACGTATTTGTAGAGGGCGATCTGGTTCTCCTTCACCGTCACACAGTCCTCGAGGAAGGGGAAGGCGAAGCTGTAACCCGTGGCAAAGATCACAGCATCGATGTCTTCCTTGGTGCCGTCCTCGAAGATGGCAGCGGTGGCCGTGAACTCCCGGATGTTGGGCTTGACCCGCACTCTGCCCGAAATGATGCGGTTGGGCAGGTCGTCGTTGACGGTCGGGTGCTGGTGCAGGATCCTGCAAGGGCAGAAGGGGCTATCAGGGTGATGGAGGTGCTGCACCGTGTCCTGCCTCTGCTGCTTCCTGCTCAGGTGCCCAGTGGCATGCTGCTCCCCAGGGGTGCTTGGCCCCAGTGATGTTCGTCAGTTGCCCTTGACATGGTGGCACCACAGACAGAAGCAGAAATGGGTCCCTTGACCACTGCCGGGGCAGAACAGAGCAACTAGCTGGGTTTCTGAGGTCAGCACCTTAACTCTAGGCTGAGTATAGGGAGCAGGGGAATGGCTGGGATCCTGTCCCTCCACCTGAATTGGCCTGGATGAAGGTGGGACCGGGTGTGACCTCTTCTCCTTGGCAAAGGGCAGTGTGTGCGGGCACCTGTGCTTTGGCTTCAGGCCATAGTGCGAGTGGTCGAATCTTGCATTCAGCTGCTTCTCTGCCCAGTCGCACACCATGGATGTGGTCATCAGGTTGGAGATTATTTTCTTCATGCGGGTGGTCAAGACAACGTCCATGGGGAGCCCCTGCTCTCCAACACGGTTGAGGATCCATGCGCCTCGACGGGTGCTGAGGAATACCTGGGTGAGTGAGAAAAGTCTTTAATGCTGGGACAGTCATGGCGGGGCTCAGCAAGGGCTGCTCCTGCAAGGACACAGCCTCTCCATGCGATTGCTCCTCCTTCCCTAATCTTGATGGCTGCTGCCCAGGGGCTGGTCAGAGACCCGGAGGCCAGAGCACTCTATCTCGGAGCACTGGAGAGCCCTTGCCCAAGCCTGTGGGTATCCCGTATGGAGTGATAGTTGTATGGGCCTGGGGGGCTGCCCACCTGTGTGGGCCCCACTCAGGTTGTCACCTGCTTGGCCGTTTGGCTGATCTCTACGGCCAGGTCCGACCCCGAATTCCCGATCCCGACGACAATGACCCTCTTGTCCGTGAAAGCCTGAGGGTCCTTGTAGTCCCGGCTGTGGAGATAGCGGCCCTTAAACTTCTCAATGCCTGTGGGCAGAGCAGAGAGACAGTGTGTTTCCCGGCGCAGCCCTGGAGGAAGGTCGCCTCTTGGGAGAACGGGGCGGTGCGCGCGGCGGGCATGCACGTACCGGGGAAGGTGTGCAGCGGGAGGTGCGCGTCCGTGTGGTGGCCGGTGCACACGAGCACAGCGTCAAAGACGGCCGCCTCCTGCTCGCCGTCGCGCTCTGTCACCACCTGCCACTGTCCCGTGCGGGCGAAGTCGGGGCACTTGGCCACGCGGCACACGCTGGTCTGGGTGGAGGGGCGGGCGTGAGGCCACGCACACGAGGCCTGGCCAAGGCCCCACGCGGCCCCGCGCGGCGCTCACCCTGAAGCGGATGTGCGGGAGCAGCTGGAAGTGCTCCGCGTACATGCGGAAGTACTCCATGATCTTGGAGTTGTGCATGTAGTTGGGGAAGTCGTCGGGGATGGGGAAGTCGCTGAAGCACATCATCTCCTTGGAGGTGTTGATGATGACGGACTTGTAGATGCTGGCGCGGCCCTTGTCGGCATGCTCCTGCGGGACGGGGTGTGCGCTGATATGCGAGTGAGGACGGTGGGTGGGGACCCATCAAAGGGAGGGCTCGCAGGCCTGGGGATGCTCCAAGAGGGGAGCAAGGCTGCTGCACGGGAAGTCTCTGGGCTACCCCAGGACACTGTCGGGAAGGGCCTTTACACTGTTCCCTGCCTGCCGTGCCCGGCAACGGGAGCGGGTTACCTCAAAGCGCCACAGGCCTCCAATGTCTCCGGTCCTCTCGAAGCAGACAGGCTCCAGCCCCTCCTGCAGGCAGGCCTTGATGGCGCACAGCCCGCTGCTCCCCGCCCCGATGATCGCCACCCTCTTGGCCATGCTGTCCTTGGCGGTCTGAGAGGAGAGTGCGACGGCCTCACTGCGCGCCTGCCACACGGCTCTCGATGAGCTGCCCAAGCCAAAAATTCACCTGGGAGCAACTCAGCCTTCTGCACCTGAAAGGAGGGCTTGGGGAGCCAGGGCTAAGGCTGGGTGACCGCTGCCAGCAGGCAGAGGAGTCCCAGCGGCCGGGAGCTGCCCAAGACCATGAAGCCCTTGCTGTCGAGCCAGCGGGTGCTGAGGCTTTGCTCCTCTGTGGCGTGGCCCCTGGAGGGCTGGAGCTGAAATGCCCCAGAGCCCGGAGGAGCAGGGCCTTGAGCCCTACATACCTGCTGCCCGCGGAGCAGTGCCTGCCTGGAGCAGCCCGGGGCGAGCTGCGAGCCAAGTGCACCTTGTGCCCGGCCCTGCCGCACTTTGCCTTGGTGCCCGCGCCCAGGCCTGATGGCTACAGCCTGCCATGGGCGTGCACGTCCCTCCGTCCACCCTTGATTCTCCCTTTCCTGAAGAGGGTGCTTGTCGGTCCCCTCCAGCACCAGCTGTGCCCCGTCCTGCCACCTGTCATCACTGACCCCGACCCATGTCGGCCCCGCAAGGAGATGAGTGTGCGTCAGAGCCCGCAGCCCCTCTCCCTGGGCATCCCGGGGCCTGCCAGGAAGTAGGAAGCGGCCGGCCCGCAGGCGCACACCCCGCGCGCAGCCGGGGCGCTCCACCGACCTGCAGCCGGGTGTAGGCACGCGGAGCTGTCCCAGCCGCTGCGCTGCCTCTGCCCCGGTGCTCCGAGCCGCGCCGCTGGACTTCGGCCTCCGTTACAAGGCCCGGGGCGAGCAGGGCCTCCCCTCTGCCGCTCCTCCCCTGCGGGTGCGGGCGGGAGGCCGGGCCCTGGCTCGTGGCCAGCCCTGTGCGCTGTTTTTCCCAGCTTTCGCAGAAACCCTGAGCTGCTGTCCAAGAGGCGGCTTTCTGGGGCACCTCTGCACTGCCTGCAGCACGGCACGAGCGTCTGCAGAGAGGGGATGGCGCTGGGCCTGCAAAGGGGAAAAGTGAGGCTGGGAAGTCAAGCACTTCCTTGGACTTCGACCTGCCGGATTATCGGGATCAACACAAGCCTGTTTGTGCTGAGCCCCGCCGCTCGCTGCCTGGGGGTGCACAGGGCACTGCCAGGCTCATAGGCGCCCCGCTCTGCATCACCCATGTTGCCCACTGCCCTGAGAGGACGAGGTCTGGGCACATCAGCCTGTGGCATCCCCATAGCCCCTGCAGTGCTCCCGGGCAGATCCTGTCCTGGGAGCCAGGAGATCCCAGCGCAAAGAGCACCAGATGGCTGGAGCTGACAACGCTCCTCCTCCCCATGGGAAGACACTTTCCCAGCCCAGACAGCCGTGGGCATGAGGGTGGCTGCCGTCTTTGCAAGGCAAAGGCTCTGTCTGGAGGGAAACCTTGGTCCCCAAAGGCCGTGGTGCTGTTCAGGTGCCCTAGCTGTCACTGTCGGGGCACCAGCCCTCGCTGTGGAGATGGGCACAGGGGTCACCGGGAGGCAGGGTTGGGACTGCCCTCCTGTCTCTTGCTTTGGTCTCTGCTGCTGCCTTTGGCGAGCTCCGCAGGCCCTGCCCTGGGACCAGGCACTGGGGCCTTTACAGCACTGTGCTTGGGGACATTCGTGCGGATGGCCTTGGTGCCCTCCAGCCCTCCTCAGAGGGACCGCAGCCTGGCCCTTCGCCCTCTCCCACAACACGAGAACTGCTCGTACGCGGGACAAGCTGGCCTCTCTGCTGCCCTCGGCATCCGCAGCCAGCTGAACGGCACCAACCGGCACGGGGAGCTACGCGCTCTTCCTCACAAGAGGAGCTCGGAGGGAGCTGGCCAAGCCACAGGGCGTAAGCCCCAAACTGAAACACAAACACCTGAGAGTCATCACAGTCACAGCTGTGTTTATCAGGGCAAGGAGGGCATTAATAGGCCTTAACAGCCCCAAAGAGCCTCACCTGGGACCTCCTCCCCACTTGGCTCCTGGGCTCAGGAGAATATTTCAGGCCACCCTGAGGTCTTCTGCTCCACCCAAGCCATGCCCTGCTGTGTCCCAACCTGTGCTATTGCTTCCTGGCCCAGCCTAACCCCTACTCTGTCACTGTGAGCCGGCTCGGCAGGCGCTGGAGCATGACTCAGTTCTGACCCTGACCCATGTGTTGCTTTCCTGGCTCTGACCTGCCTGTCACTACGAGCTTGGCTGGTGGTCTGCGCTCCTAGATGCACCTGGCTGCAATCTCCTGCGCTGCCCTCCTCGCCTCATTGGGGTATGCAGCGTTTGGACGCTGGCTGCTCCCAGGCAATGTGGTCCTCCAGTAACGCAAGAGACTGTTTGCTAAAGCCCCGTTTGCCAGTGGCTGGAGCTGAGCGGAAGTTAGGAGACGCAGGATCCTTCCCAGGAGCAGCAAAGGAGAGGCTGGCGGTTTCTCCTGGATGAAGAGTGAGGAGCAACCTTTCCCTCGGGGATGGACCTGCCCTGCGTGGGCAGCGTGCTCAGCCCGGCAGAGCCAGGCCAGCCCAGGGTCACTGTGTCCTGCGCCCCCACAGCAGGACAGCTCCCCAAGGCAAAACAGAGGCTTTACGAGAGAAGGCAGCTGCTCTTAGGAGTGGGTGAGGCAGCACCCAGACCCATTCTCTGCTTTATTTAAGAAAAGAAAAACACGCCACCAGCACACAGCGTCACAGGGAAAGCGCAATCAGTATCCTCGGAGCACAGGAGGTGACAGCTGCGGTCAGTGCAGCCGGAGCAGCTCTCGGCAGAGGCCTGGGCAAGGCCCAACTCCTGGGGCTGGCCGGCAGCCGGGTGGGAAGCGGCTCATGCTGCAGAACACGGTTGGTGGCACTCATGACACATGCTGACAAACACAAATTGCTTTGGAACTTCTTTTTTTTTTTTTTTTTTTTTTTTTTTGTCTTTTTCCACCCCTTGGGAGACAGACAATCCCATGGAGAAGCCGGGAACTGGAAAACACAATGACTTTACGAGCAGGCTGCTGCTGGGAGCTGCTTTCTCCAGTCACCCCCTGCCTCCGAGAGGGCTGGAGCAAACCCTTGGACCTCTCTTTTTGCAAGGCACTGCAAGCCAGATGCCTGCATCCTTCTAGATCGAGACGTGGCCTCGGTGAAGTACTTAGCTGAAGAGCAACAGGGAAGACACATGAATTGCTTGGGAAGGCAGAGATTTTTACAAAGCCAAGAGGACAGAACACAGCAAGAAGCCCGGTCATGGCGTTATGGAACAGGCTGCGCAGGGCACGCTCACTGCATCACAGCTCGGTGTATTTCCAGCACGCAGACAAGTGAGCAACCACTGAATCACTGAGCAGTGCCTGCCAAGCCACAGCTGCTTCACAGTATGGGCAGCGAGCCGCCAGCGGGGTGTGTGGCTCCTCCCCAGGCTCCGCACGGACTGTTTTTCCCCCGGAGAGCAGTCAGTGCAGCCAAGGGACTGCGTGCTCCGCCTGAGAGCCCATGGGGAGGGCAGGACAGCACCAAACGTCCCGGCAGCACCGCAAGTATCGTTGTTTTGGCTGGATAGATACCATCTAGGATGTTGGTATGACAAGCCGCTGTGCGTGCGGTGTGGAGAGCAGGATGCGCACGTTCCCCCCAGCCGAGGCCCGGCCGTCAGCGGCTCCAGAGCGCAAAGAGCATGGGCGCGTTGAGCGGCGACAGCCAGCAGTACTCCACCACGCTGTAGAGCGCGTAGCCCAGCAGCAGGCCGAAGAGCACGTCGGTCACGTTGTGCCTGCCCAGCATGACCCTCGAGATGCTGACGATGAGAGCCCAGAGCACGACGAGCACCCGCAGCGGGACGGCGAGCACCAGGTGGTGCAGGACGAAGCGGCACACCAAGGCGGCCCTGGTGGCATGGCCCGACGGGAAGGAGTACTTGTCCACGGAGAGGGTGACGAACATGTCCATCTTGTTGTGTGTGGGCCGCGGGCGCCGCACGAGCCCTTTCACCACGGCCACCAGCACGAGATCCAGCAGCAGCGCTAGGAGACAGTAACAGCAGTGAGAAAGGGAGGCTTTGGGGCCCATGGAAAACAAGGTGGGAGTCAAGGCAAGAGTCAAGGCAATACATGGCTACGGAAGGGACACAGAAGACGCGCACCGTGCCACACACAGCCCTCGCTCCCGGGGACAGCACCCTCGGCCTGTTTCCCTATAAAATCTGCTCTGCCCATGGTTCGGGGCTCACTGCTTTGATCTGAAGGCATGAAACAGGTTAACCGCAGAGCCCTCTCCTCAACGGGCACCATCAAGCGCACAGACTCAGCGTGCGAAGCCAGGGTCAGGCTGTCGGTGGCAAACGACCAGCCCGCACTAACTGCTCCTCCACAGTGTGTGCCGCGAGGGACTGCGGGCTCCTCCAGCCCGTCCAGGAGGCCCGAGGGACCAAAGGGGCCCAGAGTCCCCAACTGGCTCCTCCTGGCTGCCTGCAGGGTGAGCGCCTCAAAGGTAACGGCGCTTTGAGCTCTCGGGGTGGGATGGAGGAGGCTCAGGCAATGTCTGCGTGCTCAGAGAATGCCGGTGGCCCCCACGGTAGGAGTCCGCAGTTTGCTCTCCTGGATGATCACTGAAAGAGTAAAACGGTGTTTCTATTTAAACCTATTTTTTTCTTACACTTTTTGTGCGAACATCCCTTTCCCCCAGGCCGGGGTAGCAGGGAGGCTGCGGAGCCTCCCCGCACGCAGCACGCAGCACGCAGCACCCTGCCCTGCGCGCGGCCCCCGGCCCCGGCGCGGCCG
>JAWLRI010000779.1:3041540-3059442 GCA_034781795.1 Crypturellus tataupa
GATTGAAATGATATATTGTGGCTAGAAAATGAGTCGCGCGCGGGGCAGAGCCGTGCTGCGGCGCGCACGGAGCCAGGGCTGTTCGGCCCCAGCACCGCGGCTGCCTAAGGAGAAGGTGACCTCAGAGAGACTCCGAAATGGGTTCTGGCCCAGTTGGTGAGATTGCAGGTTAATTAATGCCGTGTTGTGCTGGCAGAGCGAGGGCGGCAGCTGCCTGCAACTGAGTGGCGAGGAGCTAGAGCTGAATGTGCTCCTGAACGAGGTCCTCGGTAGCTTCCTCCAGGTAGAAAAGTCGCTCCCAAGCTCAGCGTTCAGGGAGTTCATGCTGCGGGCAAGGAGACCCGGTGGTTGACCCAAGAGATGGACGTTGGGAGCTGCCTGGGTTGGGCACGACGCTGTGCTGAAGTCAGTTGCACTGGGTTTTGTAGAGCTGGTGAGCGGGTCCAACCTGCCTCCCTCTCGGGGCTGCCCTGGCAGGCACCAACCGAGCATCGTCGCTGTCACCCTGATAACCCGGCCTTTCTGTTTCCCTTCTCTAGATCGAGCTGGGAGCTGCCCGACCTGCGGGAAGGAAGAGTAAAAGCCATCAGCGATTCTGATGGAGTGAGCTACCCCTGGTATGGAAACACCACGGAAACTGTAACGCTGGTCGGGCCCACTAACAAGATCTCCAGGTTCTCGGTGAGCATGAATGACAATTTCTACCCCAGTGTGACGTGGGCTGTCCCCGTGAGCAACAGTAATGTGCCGCTGCTGACAAGGATTAAAAGGGACCAGAGTTTTACCACGTGGTTGGTGGCCATGAACACCACTACCAAGGAGAAGATCATCTTGCAGACTATAAAGTGGAGGATGCGAGTGGACATTGAGGTTGATCCCATGCAGCTCCTGGGGCAGCGGGCACGGCTGGTGGGCAGGACTCAGCAGGAGCAGCCCCGGATCCTGAGCAGGATGGAGCCCATCCCGCCAAATGCACTAGTGAAACCCAATGCCAACGATGCCCAAGTCCTCATGTGGAGACCCAAGCGAGGCCAGCCTATAGTCGTGATACCTCCGAAGTAGAGCAGCACCGGGGCGCACACCGCTGTGTGCGCGTGAGGACTGTGATGCTGCCAGCATGGTGCAAACGAGCGGGGTTTCTGCGCCAAAGCAGACCTCTTGGGTTCGCCTGCCTTTGTAGCTGTGGTTGGAGATGCAGCTTCTGCTTAGTCGGAAAGGAAGCGTGAGCCTGGCCAGCGCCGGGTCACGGAGGAGGGATTGCTGAGCTGCTGGGTCGCCCAGAAGGCGGAATTGAGTACTCCTAGGAGGCTGTGGCTGGAAAAGATGCTGTCGTACCCGAACAACTCCAATTTCCTTGCGGGGAAATGCAAGGAACAAGCATATGATCAAGCCGTGCCTGTGGCAAATGCTGCTTTCCACCCACTTAGACGTAGAAGCGGAGACGGTGCCCAGCGACGCGGGGTGCTCGTGCACGGAGCATCCCACCCGCCCCGACGGGAGCCGGTGTCGCCGCAGGGTCCCTGCCTATGCATCCGGGAGTGCTCTCCAGCCCCTCGCCGTGCCCGCTGGCGCTCACGGGGCTTTGCCAGGACGCGGGAAGGCCCTGGGCTGGCGGTGGTGCTGAGCTGCAGCCTGACAGCCGCCGCTGCCCAGTGGAGCTTTCCGCGGCCCACTCAAAGCAGGACATTTTGCATGCGTCTCGGTGTGTTTGGAGTAGTTGTGAATGTAGGAGATGCCATAGTTCTTTTCAGTCTTGGGGTGAAATCTAAGGGCAGGTTAGATGTCCTGTAGTTTTAAGGTGCACTAAACCTTTGCAGTTCCTCCGTCCTTCCCCTCCCGCCCCTGCCAGCCCCTTTTTTACAGAAACAAAAATGATTCCCGTCTGAAGGAGAAATCGCCTGTTTACCCCGCTGGGGAGAGCAGGCTGCTGCTGATTGTGTTTGTGTGGCATCCAGAAACGCTTGGAGGTGCTCCAGGATCCAGGCGCTTCCGCTGCAGACGTACGTTGGTTGTAGGAAGTTGGGCACTTGCTCATTTTCCACGCAGATGCCCGTCCGTGTGGAGAGCCTCGTTCTCGGCCGCCCACAGTGCCGCGCAGCGAGGTGTTTGCATGCGTGCTTGCACGGTGCGCTCGTGCGCGCCGGCGCCTGTGAGTTGCTGCAACCCCTGTGGGCATCGGGAGCGCAGGAGAGCACCGTGCGGGTCCCTGCCGCAAGGCAGCGACTCAGAGCTGAGCGGATGCTGCTCCAGGCAGGCCCTGGCGTGCAGCGGGGTTTGTATGGCCAGGTGCTTCCTGGGCACCGCCTCGTGCTGGTGCAGATGTTGGGCAGGTAACAGGTTTTTTGTTAGTGTTCCTTTTTTGCTGTCTCCTCGCTCCTTGCCCTTGCTTTGCTGCTGGGGTCGCTGGCATGATGCTGGTGCGCGGCGATGGCACTCGGTGGGTTGCAACATGCAGTTTACTGCTCGCTTGAGTCTTGGGAGCAAGATTTCTCCTCTTCCCTGTCCCCATCCCACCAGGGAGGAGGGCTGGCACTTTATCTGCTCCCTCAGGATGCGCCAGAGGCACAAACCGCATTTGTGCTACTGCTGCTGCCTGCACAAGGGCGGCCCTGTGTCCCGGAGGGTGCGAGGCAGACGGTTAGGGCAGACCCAGGAACATGTCTCCCCCGTGCCACCACCTCCTGCCTTTGGCGGCAGGAACCCGCTCGAGCTGCCTCCGCTGTTTCCCGCACAGCTTCAGCCGCTGCTTCTGCTTTTCCAGGGTGGGACGTGCACCCCGGGCATCCGGGAGCCGGTCTCCAGGAGGGAAGGGATTCCCCGGGCATCTTAGACCAAAAATCCCTGGAATCGCCCCATGCTGTTTATTATTCTCAGCGGTGTTTACTACTGATTTTTTTAATTTCCTTTGGGAATGTCGAAGCCTTGACAAATACCCTCAAATATCGCGGCCGGTCCTGCTGCTGCTGTTCGCCCTTGCTTGAGCAGAGGGGTTTGGTTTGGTAGCCCGGGAACCAGCCTGCTGATTTTGGTGCCTAAGCTTGGGTTTTTTGGTGCCTAAGTTTGGCTTTAGGGGAGTCTGCATGAAGCCTTGTGGGGGAGAGGCTTGGAGGGGCAATAGGCCAAGAGCGGGGATTTGTCAAACAGAATTTCTGCAGGGAAACGGTGTGGGGAAATACCCCGTTTTTGTGAGGTTCTGACAGTGTTTTTATACTGATAGGTGATCAAAGGCGTTTTTGCCATCATTGATGTTTTGTTTATCACAAGTGTGTGTGGAGGGGTGCTGTGGTTCACAGAAATATTGAATACGCTTTTCAGTACGGCCTGGGGAGTAGGGGGAGCTTTCAGCTTGTAGCAAGCCGGACAGATGTGTGTTTGACCTAGTGGGACAGGCGCCATTCCAAGGCATCCTGTGATCCCTTTCCCAGGCCGCTAGCCAGGCCCGTGTCGGAAGCGCAGGGATTTCTCTGCCTACCTTCGTGAGATGGTTCCCATCCGTCCAGGAGATGCGCGGCCGGTCGGTGTCCGCTCTGCCCGTGTCTCGGCCAGGCTGAGGTGAAGGCTGCAACGCGGGGCCATCCGAAAGCCGCGGAAGGGCCTGGCTGCTTCGCCGAGGAGCTGTCGCCCCGGGGATTTGGCAGTGCAGAGCTCGTCCGGGGCTCCCCTTGGCCGCGGGCGCTCGCTCGTGTCCTCGCGCGTCGTCCATCGCTGCGGGGTCCCAGAGCCGCCTGCCGCCGTGGGGTGCCCTGGCGGGATCCGTGCGCACCCCGAGCCGCATTCACAGGAGCTGAGCGGGAGCACCCCGGGCCGGGCCCGTACGTGAAGCGGCCCGGGGGGATGCGGCCTCCCTCGGCTGCTGCTCCCCTTCCTCGCAGCCAGCACCCCGCTACCTCAGGGAGGGAAGGGCCGCGGAGGCGCCCGCCGCACTCCTGCCCCGGCACTGCTGCTCTCGCGGCCAGGCTGCGCGCGGCAGGCGGGTCCTGCTGCCAGCGCCACCGCGGACGCACAAAACCCACACGGGGCTCGGCCGAGTCGGGGCGGCTGCCCCCATCCTTGCCGTGTGCTCTGCACATTTATTTATTTATTAGTATTTATTGCAGGTTTATTTATTCGTATTTATTGACGACTGGGGCGCGGGGTTTGTCTCTGTGGCGCGGGTGGCTGAGCCTGTCGCGTGCCGCAGGGCCCTGCGCCTCTGCGTCGCCTCCCGTCATCCTCCTGCCCCGTCTTCTCCAGGGCAGGAGAGCCGGGGAGGAGGATCGGGATTCACGGAGGTGCCTGCAGGGAGGACAATCCGAGCCTGTCCTCTTCCTGCAGAATCCCCCCGATCCCCTTCCCGGGCACTGTGCTTCCTCCTGTGCCCACACTGGCCCGCATATATACGTATATATATGCGTGCCCTTATTTATTGGCCCGGCCTCCCCGTGTTTTTTCTGTTTGGCTCACGCTGTATTTGATGTTGCCAATTTCCGGAGACGGTGATAAAAGCACGAACGCGTGCGTGTTGCTATGGAGAAAAGACAAAAATCAGGTATTCTGCTGCCGTGTGGGGAAAATCGGAAGGAAGAGAAGACGAAAGCTGGTTTTGCAGAGTGCCTTAAACACAAATGACTTTACCGAGTAGGGGGCTTGGGCTCTTCTGTCTTTGGATGTTATTACAAACTCGAACAAATGTTGCATTTCACTTCTCTGGGATTAAAAGACAAATATTCAATCCGTCCTGGAAGCGCGCTGTGTTTCCTTGAGTAGGTGCATTGGGAGTGCACCCCAGTGAGCCAGGCCGTACTGGGGGATCCCTGAAAGCCATGGGGCTGCTTCACGTGGGGTCCCCGTGTGACCTTGGGGTTGCACAAGCTGCTGCCCTGCTGACTCCAGGCCGTTCCCCTTGTGGTCCTGCGGCCTGGCAGGGAGCTGCCTCGCTCGGTGGCTGAAGAAACACAAAGGAAATGTCCCCTCGGAAAGCGCAAGTTCTCCCCTGCTTCTTGCATAGGGGGAACAAGATTGAACCCACAGAGCAGGCAGTGTTTTTCGCTGCAGTCTTCCAGTAAAAATGTTAAATGAGGATAATATTGAATTTCATAATGAAGGTTCATTTAGAGGAAAAATCCACCAGCAGGGGGGAATAAGATCTGCTGAAAAATTTGGGAAAAATATAAAGGTTTGCAATATATTTTCTGAAAGCCATTAAATATTTATTATTATTATTTGGTAATGAAAGGAATTGTCAGCCCCAGCCCTGCTGGCGCACTGGGGATGGTGTTTGACCTGGTGGGCACTGGGCAGGAGCTGGTGGCTGAATGTCATCCCAGGATGGCTGGGTTGGATGCGCTCCCGCTGCAGGATTGGGTTCTTGCTGGGTGCTGGAGGTGCCTCCCCCAGCACTGCCCAGGGAAGGAGGCAGTGCTATTACATGCGGGGAGCCTCAACCCTACCAGTCCCCTCTTGCTGAGCAGTAACGTTTGTGCCCTGCGCAGGCTGGTTTCTTTAATAGCTGCTTGTTTTAAGTGTCGCTGCTCACGCTGGGCACCAAAGGATGCTGGTGGGCAGCTGACGTGTTACTTGATGAGTGGGTTTCTTTCCTAGGCTTATATTAAGCCATCCGCTCTCTAGGTAAGTCTGGGACTGCAGCAAAGGCTGGTCCCTGCGGATGCAGCGTGGCCCAGGCAGCCGTGCGCCTGCGTGGCGGTGCTGCCAGCCCCCGGAGCCACCAGGGGAGTTGGCAAATCCTGGCTCGTGGCTCTGCCCGTGCGGAGAGGGGTCTCTTCCCAGAGGAGAGCTGCAGTCACTGAGACCAGGGAGAGAGTCTAAACCGGCTCTGGGACAAACTGGACCGTGACTCAACACACTCTGGTCTGGGGCTATGGGGACCGTGCCAGGAGCAGCGGGGCTTTGGCTAACCAAGGCTGCAGGGTGGGTTTGCACCGGGCTCGGCGCCTGGCTCCCAAGCAAACAAGGGGCTGAGGCCTTTGGAAATGGTCCTTTCCCAAGTGCCTTCTTCATAGAGCAATTCCAAGGGCAGCCCGGGGCACGGCCGCCCACGGAGGAGCACGAGCACCCCAACCGCCCGGCCGCAGCCAGCAAGAAGCCCTGCAGGGCCGAAGCCGCGGTACTGCCCGTGGGCACGCCAGCAGAGCCACAGATGAGGGATGCTGCACGTAGTACTGACGAGTGCTTTATTTGCTCTATCCCATCATCCAGAAAACCTGAAAACATCAGTCAGCTTTCAGCAAGAGACAGCCATACAGAGCAGCAGCGCTGGGCTCTGCAGCTCCTCCCCGACGTGTGGGAACACAGAGAGGTTAATGAGTTAGTGAGAAGGAAGGCGCACAGCAGTCTGGAGCCCTCTCAGCTACCCCACAGGAGATGCATGAACCCACCAGAGAAGCCCTCTGAGACCTGGCTGCTGACCCCACGCTTCTTGCTCTGGGGCCAGCGTGGCTAGCACTGAAGAGGAGCGACTCCGCTGCGCTGGCCAGGAGCTCCTGCAAACCTGCCGAGCCTTGCTGAGCCGAATTAAGGCAAGAAAACACCCAGGCTTTGAAATCTGAGAAGATGTGCAAGATACAGGGGATGTGGAGCACGGGTTTAGTATTGGGATTTAACACCAGTGAGACACTACGAGGCTGCTGACCGTGCGGCGTCCAGGTGCCCTGGTGCCCAGGGAAGGCTCCCGATGCTGGGCGACCCGCAGCCTGGCGCGCGCCCGCTCACTCCGGCTGCGGCGTGTAACGCAGGTACTTCTTGCCCGACGGCAGGTCCTTCGTGAAGATTCCTTTGGGGAAGAGCTTCTTGGCTTCGTCGTCTGGTAAGCTCGGAATCACCATGACGCTGTCACCAGGCTGGGGAGGAAATGGGAACCATGAGGGCAGCAGAAGAAGTGGCAGGTTCGGCTACAGGTGGCACTACCTGCCGGCAGCTGATGTCACCCTCACTGTGAATGCCCAGCCCCAGCACCCGGCGCACGTCCCCGGCAGCTGTCTGTAGCCGTAGCCAGTACTGAGCTGGAGATGCACCAGGTGGAGTGGGCACGTGGGCCACGGCTTCTCTCCTAGAGCTTGGCCTGCCTCGTAGCAGAAGCCCTACGTGCCCAGCACTTCTGCAGCAGCCGAGTGCTCTGCACAGGCAGGCTTCTCTGGTAACAACTCCCAAAGCCAGCAGGAGCACGGGTTCAAGAGCGGAGCAGCCCTGCCAGGCCAGGGAAATGCTGGCTAGTGGACGTGCACTGCTTGTTCTTGCTTTTTCTTGTCTGCCCAAACTATTTTTCTGAGTTTTAAATAATGCTCCTGAGTTGTAACAGCAGCCAAGCAGCTTTGATTGGCTATCTTCCACAGGGCCAGGATTTGGGTGTGTATCTGCTGGGCAGAGCAGGCCTGTGTCCACGTTGGTCCTTCCTGGTTCAAAGGCAGCAAAAGGGTGTGTGACCCTGGCACCAGCTACCCTGCGCTTGCTGCTCTGTCGGTTGGGGGTGCTGACTCTGAGCAGGGTTTGGCCTGGCAGCTGATGCCCAGTAATGCCTTCCTGAGAGACAACACAGGCAGAAGCTGCCCTGCCCCAGAGCTCAAGTAGTGAGAACCCAAAGGGAGGGCTACAACCTGCACTGGCTCTGGAGCCTCTGCTGGGATCTAACTCGGATCTCAGTAGCCTCCCCGACGCTGCAGTCCCCCAAGGAGGTGACTGATATTTCTGTGCCTCTCTGCATGGTCTGCCTGCTGCGGTGCTGGCCTGCAGCCTCTGCTCCCCTTCTCACCTTCCAGTTCACAGGGGTAGCGACCTTCTTGTAAGCTGTCAGCTGCAGGGAGTCCACCACTCGCAGGATCTCATCAAAGTTTCTCCCAGTGGTGGCTGGGTAGAGGATGGAGAGTTTCAGCTTCTTATCCGGGCCAAAAACGAACACCTGAGCACAGGGAGACAAGGTCAGGCTCCTGAGCATCCTCGGAGTGGAGTCCATGTCCTGCTGCTGCACTGGTTCAGCGCAGCCCTCCTGTTCCTCCTTCTCCCAGGAGGTGTCCCCACTTGATCACTGCTCCTTGAGACTGCGGAGAACACTGTGGTGACTATCTCCTACAACAACCAGTGTGACCTACCCCAGCACAGGGAACGTAGCACTTTTTTTCTGAGAATTTGTTTCGAACATCAGGTTATTTCACTATTTGAAATAAAACCTCCCCGCCCCAACCTGTGTTTCTTCTAGTGCAAGTGCTGGAGGGCAGATGGAAAGTCCGGCGTACCAAGGACTTGGTGGCAACAGCGAGACAGAGTCATTCCAACACAACAAGGTTGTGCCCAGCCCCTACTTGCAGCAAAGCCCAGAGAAGCCAACCCAGCTCCCGGGGATGGTCCCGTCCATGCAGGTAGGCTGCTGCAGACAGGGCAGGGTGGCAGTTCACGCTGACTGCTGCAGGGCCAGGGCACGGCCGGGTACTCACCACGCGGGCGGTCAGGGGCATGCCATCCTTGTCCCGCTCGTCTGGGTCCAGCATGCCCAGCTGCACAGCGAGCTCCCGCTTGGCATCGGCAATGATGGGGAAGGGCAGCTTATGCTCAGGCTGGTCACCGTTGTAGGCATTGATGTCCTGCAGAGAGAAGCCATGGGCATGCTCACGCTCACCGTCCTGGTGCCGTCGCTGCGGGCACGCAGGCGAGGGAGCAGAGCTGCATGCAGGCTGAGCGCGCACGGCTCCGGCGGCGTCACGCAGTCCCTAACAGCATCTCTAGCATTGGTGCTCCCTCAGCCGCTCTCCTACCCTAGCTGGTGCCCGGCTCTGCCTAGGCACAGGAAAGCAGAAAAAGTCCTACCAATGCGGAAGACACAGGGGGATTTACTCACCTTGCTGAGAATGGAGGTGCCTCTTCTGAGCCATCTCCCAAAACATGAGCCAGCATAACTGACTCCATAGAGCATCTGAACTGGACAGCACTCTCAAAGAACAGCTTTGTTTTCTAGCAGTAGAGCAAACCAGTGACCCTAGAGCTGACCCCAGAGCTCACATGTGAAACATCTAAGTGCATATGCTGGGTTACAGCATGGTTTTGTATGCACAGTAGCTGGGAACAGGAGACAAAACAACACATTCAACAGCTGCCTACGCTCTTCCCTCATGACCTTGGTCTGTGCGGCTGCTCCCCATGCTAGTCCAAACTTTGTCTGTAGTACAGGGAATCTCTATTTTTAGCCTCTCTGAAACTGGTCTGGATTGAGTCAAAACATTCAAGTTTTCCTTGTAATCTGGGACAGCTCCCGTACAGATTGGACGGAGTCACAGCGGGGCCGGGAGTAGCCTGCTCAAGGCAGCACAAGCAGAGCAGCTGCCAGCATCAAAGCAAGTGAGAATTCAAGGTCACTGCCCCAAAACAGAGCTATCTTTTCTTTCCATTCTTATTTTGCTACAAGGGAACCAAAACAACTCCAGCGCTGACCTAATCTCCCGCCCAGCACTGTGGTGTTATGGGCTGAGCTGGCCATATGAGCGTGCAAGTCCTTGCCTCCCTCAGGTCTTGAAGGTAGGGGAACAGGCTGGGCCTTGCTCAGGGGCAAGGCAGGGAAGAAGAGGCTGGAAATGCTGCCCCTGGCACTGCCAATGGCGCTGACTGTACCAGAGGGAGCAAGAGCAGGCAGGTCCAGCGCAGGTGCCCTGGGCTGATGCTGCAGGGGGCCCTAACCCTGCCCTGCTGAGCGCTCGCTGCTCAGGATGCTGCAAGCAGGTCAGAGGGTGTACACGTGGCAGGATGTTTCCTTTGCAGCTCTTCTCTTCATTTGTTTCACCGTCAGAGCCTTCACAAGTCAGCACGGCACTGCCAAGAGCACGGCCTGCTCGGCTCAGGTGAGCTGTGCATGTTCCCCGGGCGAGCCCTGCGCGGAAGCAGTGCATGCAGCCATCCTTACGGAGCCAGCTGAGGCCAGCAGTGTGTTTCCGCCTGTTTCTGCCTCAGCCAGCAGCACTTTCCTTGCAGCCACAGGGCCAGTCAGGTGGGCACTGGACACAGGAGCAGGACATTCCCTCATCCTCCCTTGAGCACTGAAAAATGCCTTAGGAGGGCGGAGTTCCTTGGCTGATGCTGAGACATCGTCTGTTCTCTTGCTCTTTCCACATCTCCAGAAGGTCTCCGACCTCCCCTGCAGCATCAGGTTCACAGACAAACCTTTATTGCAACTTATGAATTTTAACGAGGATCAAGCCTATCTTCGTGTTCAACAAAATATAGAGCAGAGGCAGAAGCAAGGGACTCCAGCAAGCTCACAGCATGGGAGGTACCTCTCTCTACACAGGTCTCTTGAAGGAGTGAGAATCAGCAGCTGGAACAAGCATAGGAGGCTCTTCAACACTCAGTGAACTGATCAAGTCTTGCAGGAGCAGAAGTTACTCTTTACCTCAAGCTGAATTAGTTTCTTCTTCTTCCAAGATAACCCAACTTTCCTTTGCTTTTGGCCTTGCTTCCCTACAAGCATTGGTCAGTTTGTGCCTGCTGTACTGTGTCTGCTGGCTTGAACCCTGTGAGCAGAGCATTTCTGGGATCTGCTCTGACATTTTCTGACTTTGTTTTTTGTAAGTCAGCTCTTTGAGGAGCTACAAGAAGAAATCCTGTACCAGGACAGAACACCAGGACTATGACTGTTGCAATTCAGCAGCAAAGAGCCATACTGAACACTTCTAAAGTACTGAGACTTACTGCAAAACTGCTCTTACAGGCTCCAGAAGGAGAGTGGTTTAATGAGTAAAGAAGAGCTGCTGTGGACTTCTACCTGGACCTGCACGGTTTGAGTCTCGTCTGGATTAAAAAAAAAAATAGTGTTTGGCAATCTCAGTTCAACTGTTTGCAACAGCACATTCTGCCCTTCAATTGCACAAGAGAAAAGAATCTAATATGCTGCATGTTGTGCCCAGAGCAAAAGTCTTGCTCCTTTCCAGAGCCAGATGGCTTCCCAGCACCCTAACACTGCAAAGAAAATCATCAGTCAAGATTTAAAGGAATAAAGGTTTTCTCCATGGGTGTTTAGCACCATATCAGCATCTCTGCCCTCCGAGTGAGAATTCATCCTCTGGATTTCTATATCACAAGTCACAGGTCTATCTCAATCTCCCCTCTGTGGAGCAATTCAAGTTGCCCAGCACTAACCTTTATTGCTGCAGCACTTTTGAGAGCACACTGAAAGGTGAGAAAGGGGAAACAAGACCTTGGCACGAAACTCTGCTATATGATGGAAAGTGCTTCAGAAAAGCAATAATCAAATCCTGCTGATGATAACTCATTTCAAAATGCATGTAGCTTCATCACCCGGAGAATCTCCACATAAAACAGTGTCATAAACCCTACCCTCTTGTGCAATAGGACATCCAGAGTTGTTCACTTCCCTATGAACTATTTTTCTTTCCAGAGTCCAAGCTGAAACCAGACACTATGGGACAGATTTATTCATCCCTGACTCACCAGGAGAATATGACTCTATGTGCTACAGAGCAGGTTCCCCTCTCTGGTGCAGGTGCCCTGGTTAGGCAGAGGTTTCTCTGTTAATTCATGCAGAGTTTTAGCCACCCCTTCCTCGCTGTCCATTTGCTTTCTTGCAGGTTATGCTCTGGATGAAAACAGTTTCTTCCTCTCAGTACTGTCAATAGCTTCATCCAAAGAGAAAGCGTGGCCGTAGAGAGAAAGGTCATGCAGAAATCTAGCTGCAAAAAGCTTTCCTTCTCTCAAGAGCTTCTCTCTAGGTTGAGATTTATGGAAAGAAGCTGCGCTTTTTCCATCTCAGCCTAACACTTAATGGTAACTTCTCTTGTCCAGAAAGGCATCTGCTGCTAGGTCTTGGTATATCTCAGTCCAAACTCTTTCTCCGTGGTTGGGCAGGAGAACCCTTGGGGCACCGGTCATGGTCTCAGACTTCCAGCAGGCCTTACAAGCTGCCTTCCTAGTTTTTCTCTTTGCCTCTCTGTTATTTCTTCTCTGCTTTGTCAAGGACCAATTTTAGCTTTTCAAACATGTGCAACAATGTTAACAAATGGCATTCGCCTATTCCAAACCTCTGAGCAGCATTTTCCCCACTCTGTCTGCATGCTGCATCTAAACCTTTTCTTGTTCCCCTGTAGTCTCTGAGATGGGCAATTTCAAACACAGGCTGCACTAGAGTCAAATAAGCTACAGATTTATCCACACTAATTTGAACGTTTGTTCTAGCTGCATTTAGCAGTTCTCCTTTTCACAGATCCCGAGGTGACATTTCTAAACCTCTGTCTCCAAGGCTTCTCCCTACCTCGATGCAAAGTTCACCCAGTGATGCACAGCTCATGTTGCTGCCCTCTGCCTTCTCCTCCAGTTTTCCTAGAAGGTTTTCCAAACCTGCTGTTCTGTCTCCCATCAGTCAGCACTTGGAAGCTGTTCAGCAGCTCCTGGTTTTACCCGAGGCTACACTGAATAATCTGTATCATCAGCAAACTCAGCTCGTTGTTCACCTCTTTTCCAGATCATCTGAGTATGCTCAACCATTTGCCTCCCTGTAGACCCTTGGGGAACTCGATGCTGCCTTCTCTCCCTCAACAAGCTTATAGCTTCTTCCTGTCTCACAACAAGAATGGACAAGACAGCCTTCCCTTTCACAGTGGATTTTGTTCGAGATTCCTGGGAATTCAATGATTTTATAGTCAGCAACACTCCTATAACCCTTTCCAAAGCTCTGACAAACTGGGAGATGCGGTTGTCTTACAAAACCCAAATCAAAATTTTCTGTTACGCTTAATGAAGCTCATCTGCTAACTCAGCTGGTAGTTTTGGCATCACGTCGCCTGCGCTCCATTCAGGTACGAAGGCCAATTTAAGCAATGGGGACTGACTGGGCAATTTCCACAGCAAGTCAAACATGAACTCTCAAACATGAACTAACGTTTGAGTGGGGACGTTGCTCATCTCTACCACCCTTCTCAATGCACACAAGCATCACCAGCCCCCTCCAAATCACGTGAAAATGTCCCAAGTTCAGGAATTAACCAAGAGGCTGATAACTCACCTACTCACTTTTTTTTTTTTTGTATTCTGACTTTTTCTTTATGAAATGCTCATCCCTGTCACCTGGCAGTGCTGCAGTGAGGCTCCCTGGCAGCACGCTGTTGCTGAGGCTCCACTTTAAGGTTTTCTTCGGTCTCCTTTTTGTTCCTTTAGCAAGTTTTTTTTTTCCCTTTCCCCTTATTGTGGTTTTATGTTTAACACGCTCCTCCTTGTGGTTTTATGTTTAACATGCCCAACATGCCCCTGTTTATTCTTTGTTTTCTCTCTTCCCTGCCTGGACATGAACTGCACCCTTTGAAGCTATTCAGTTCTCATGCCTTTACTTTCCTGCTTTACTGCAGAGCTTTTTTAGGGTCTGTAGACCTTCTTCTGAGCTACTGGCACTGCCTCATACACTCTGCACGTGTTTTACCCTTGGTGTTTGAAGGGGAGCTGCACTTTCTTCTTGTTGCAAAGCGTCAGTGCACGAGGGGTCTGCTGTACTCGCTGACTTACTGGGCTCGCTTAACTGAATTGTAAACCAGTCCTAAGGAGTGTGTTTTGGTATTTATACCCCAGTGAGTTTCCAAAGTGCCTGTCACAGGAGCATGGCCAGGAGTATCACTTTGTCTTGTTTCTTAGACGTGTTAGCTGCACAGAGAGAAACATCTGTGATTGAGCCAGCTTTTGGGCTGCTCCAGATGATGGGGTATCTGTGCAGACCTCTTTACTGTTCCTGTTTTGAATTTTAGCACCTCCTGTCCTACACGCTCTGGGTCTTTGGTGTAAGGCTCCTATGGCCTCCCCATGCCCTGTACCTTGCTCCAGGAGAGGTGGTCTTCGACGCTGTCGATGGAGAGGGCGATCATCTTCACGTTGCGCTTGCTGAACTCCGATGCCAGCTTCGCAGCCTGGCCCAGCTCCGTGGTGCACACGGGTGTGAAGTCCCGGGGGTGGGAGAAGAGGATGCCCCATCTGAAGAGGAGAGGACAGGAGACCGCATGAGGGGGAGCCACTGCTCCAGGTCACAGTGTGGACTTGCTGTGCTGGACAGAGGCCAAATGCAGCAGCTAAGGGACAGCCTGTCCCCCTACTAAGTGGAGAAGGAAATCCTGTCCCGGGAGCAACCTCCCTAGCCCTGGAAGCTTTCACAAGAGAAGCCTCCGTTCATCGTGTTCTGACAAACACCAGCCTCGCAAGCCTCCTTCCTACTGAAGAGATGTTGGAATAGCCCACATTTCCTGAAGGGGAGATGGATACGATGACACACGAGCAGAGTCTGAAAGAGCGGTGGGTACGTGCCAGCCCCCAGAGACCACACAGATGCCAACCTGCAGGTCATTTTGTTGTGAAGATCGTTCCTGGTTTATAAAGCTCATCTTTACTACACCATGAGGAAAAATACCCATTTATATCACGCAACTTAAAGGAACAGGATAGGACTGGACCTTAACGAGCTGCTGCTGTGAGCTTCCAAATGTACTTAATTAAAAATTAAGCAATGAAGAGTGGATGCTAGAAGTCAACATTATATTATGGCTGCAGCTTTAACAATATTGTCATCTTGCAATTGCCCAGCACTTGCCATCAGTGGATTTCGTAGGCTTTACAAAGCAGGTGAATACTACTCATCCCATTTTGCAGACGAGGAAACTGAGGCACAGAGAAAGGCAGCAATACGCACAGCTTACTATGGCCAGCAATCAGATGGAAACAGGACTTGTGTGTGCCAGGCCTCTGATCACAACACTGTGCTGCAATTAGCTGTAATCCCTGCGGTTTACGACAGACCAGCTCGTAACTCTCAGGAGCTTCCAGAGGCTAATACAAAGCCAGGCCCCAGCACTTAAAAATTTCTGCCCAGGAATTGCATCATTTCTACGCAAACCATAGCTCAATGTGCACAGGTATTACTGCACAGCTTGTCTCCTGGCCCTGATGGTCAGTAAATGCAGCTGTGTGTCACAGCAGCTGAAGTAAGTCCTGATTCAGTGCTTTGCAAATAGAGCTGGAGGGATGAGGCCAGGTACCCTGCAGCTCTGACAGAGCTGTGCAATCACCCTGGCTCTTAATGAACTTACAGGGCAGTGACCCAGTCACTGGTGTGACATTTTGCCTTACCCAATATTATATTGCTTGAATAAAAAAAGGCAGCAAACTGCTGAGTAGATGCTGGCCAAGAAGTCTGCTGGGTGCATGATTAGGCTGGAACAGCCAGTTCTAAAAAGCCCTGCAAGCAACACCTTGTTTTCTCATTTACGCTAACAGGTTTCCTTTTTATCTTGTTTGCCCAGCTCTGCAATGCCGAAAGGAGGGGGCTGAGAACGCCGCACAGAGCGTGCCAAGGCTCGCAGGGAGTGGGTCCCAGCAGCGCCGTGCCAGGCCCCTGCCTGTGCCAGGAGCAGGACCTCGTGCTTGCGCTGTGTGGCCTTGCAGGGCGGGCTCGGAGAGGCTCGGACTCGGGCGAGCCTTGCCTCGGCTCACTTACTCGTCTACACACGCATGGGCTCCCTCACAAGGGACGCATGTGACACCTGTGCTGAGTGACCGGCTCAAGCTCCCACGTCGCTCCGGCTATCCCAGCAGGTTTGGCTTTGCTCCGTGCTCAGGCTCCTTGGAGAGGGGCCTCCACGTTTTCGGACACCTTCTCCCTCCACCTGTCCTGCCTGCCAGCCCTGTGCCAACAGTCTGGCACCCAGATCAGTGTCATCCCCAGGGGCACGACGCGCACATAGAGGTCCTTGTGCACAGCCGCCGCCAAGGCTAATGTATCCCGACCTTCCCGCTGGCCGAGCCCAGCGAGTGACATGGGAAACGCTGACAGCACCGCCAGGAGCTCGTGCTGGCCTCGCCGCCGGCCAGGACATGAGTGCAGCGGCCTCCCTCGCCTCACAGGGCCCACACTGAGAGGGCTGCCACAAACACCGTCCCAGAGGACCGAGGCAGAGGCTGCCCCGACCTGCCTCCTTATTCCGGTCACGCTGCCCGGGGCTGAGGCCGATCTGCACGCAGTGAACAAGGAAGGCCATGCTCCTTCACGCCTCCCACTCGGGACTGAGCACAGCTGACACGCCAAAATTCATTCTTAAATCAATCCTTAAAAAGCAAAGACTGCCACTGCGATCAAATCAGCGGTTTCAAAAGCTGCAGGAGATCCTGCAGCTCCCACGCAGGTTACAAGGGCTCGTTTCAGAGGCGAGCTGACTGCTTGCCCTGACACCAAGCCAAGGCCGCGGGGCCCAGTTTCCAAGCGCAGAATAGAACCAGCTCCTCGGGAGCATGCGTCCTGCATTGCTATTCAAACTGAGCAGTAAACAGCCTTCTCTGCAGGACAGCGTCAGGGTCATTCCCTCTCCCTTAAATCGCCCGCTCCGTCCATGCTGAGCTCTCCCTGCTCACCAAGGATGGGTTAGATGTGTTATACCAAGCCAGTAGTTGACTCACCCTGATTTCAGGCAATGAAGACCTTGGATAAGAGCTATGCTATCATAGGGATGCTTCCTGAACCCAGAACAGCAGCCAAACCCTTGCAAGAGCGAGTCATGCAGCACTTCCTTGTCACAGTTCTAGAAATTAAAAAGCCCATTTGGCTTTTCAGCATTCAGCTGCAGCACTTGGGAGCCAAAAAACAGACACAGGACTGAAAAGGGAGAGCAATACCCCCACTATGCTCTGAGCACGGTGCAGCCGTGGGGAAAACAGTGCCTGGGACGGTCACAGAGCTTCACCGTGACTTGCACAGGGCAGATCCAGAGGCTCGGTCCTGGTGCTATCAATATGGACCTGCCTGGATCCTCCCAGAGCATGTATTCCTTCTTGAGGGAGAACAGGTTGTTCCTAGCCCATGGGATGGGTGCAATGGGCCACAGAGCTTAAAGCAGCGGGTCTGTAATTTGGCAGACCGTGTCGTGGAGCCAAGCCACGGCCCGTCTTCTAGTTCACCATCTCCCTTCTTTGGGCCAGACTTGCCCGCTCAGAGCTCAGACGAGAGATCAGGAAAGTTAACAGCAGTTAGTGAGGAGGGAACACCAGAAGGCTTGTGCTGTGTACGGGAACTTATTACTTATCCAGCATAGACTGAGAACAAGTGCTGGAAGCCCTTGCCCCCCCCGCAGGCTCCTTGGGAACGTTTTGCCATGTGATCTGGGGAAACAGATGGGTTTTTGTTCATGGTTTCTCCTCTGCGCAGAGGGAATGGCTGGGTTGGAGTGTGGCGGCCAGCGCAGGGCAGGGAGCCCCGGGCTGGGGATCCCATGGAGCGCCCTATGGAATGGGACGGTGCTTCAGCTCCTGTGGCTCTGCGTGTGGGGCAGCCCCCCGGGGCATCCCAGCACCACGGGGTCACCGGGCAGCTGATCCTGGGGGGCTCCAGGGGATCCCGAGGCTCCCAGCATGGCAGACTCCAGGGGATCCCGATGTGCTCCATCTCAAAGGGCTCCAGGGCATCCTCATGGATGGGGCCACAGGGCACCTGAACCCAGGCAGCTCTAGGGGATCCCAGTGCTGGTGGCTCCTGGGGATCCCGATCCTGGGGAATCCTGGGGTCCCAAGGCATCCGATCCCAGGGAGCCCCAGAGAATCCCAATCCTGGGAGAATCTGTTCCTGGGCTCCTGGGGCACTTGATTGTGGAGAGACACCAAGAAATGCCGGGAGAAGCCAAGGCGCCCACTCTCTGAGGACTCCTGTGGATCCCAATCCTGGGGGAGGAAGGTCTCGCGGCCCCAGGCCACCAGATCCCACACAGCTCCAGAGGATCCCAATCCCGTGAGCTCCCGATCCCGGGGATCCCTGGGATCCCAATCCCGGGAGCTCCCGATCCCGGGGACCCCTGGGATCCCAATCCCGGGTATCTCCCGGGACGCCGCGGCGACCCCGCGCACCGGCCCGCAGCGCCGCGCCGCGCCGCGCGCCGCTACTCACGAGTCTCCGAGG
>JAWLRI010000779.1:3059704-3080445 GCA_034781795.1 Crypturellus tataupa
GCGAGGCGCTTTGCGGCCCCGGTGGCGCCGGCACCGCGGGCCCTACCGGAGGCGGCGGCGGCGATGGCGACCTACGTGAGCGAGCTGGAGGCGGCCAAGAAGAGCCTGAGCGAGGCCCTGGGCGAGAACGTGAAGCAGTGAGTGCGGCCTGCGCGTCGCATCGCCCAGGGCCCGGCCCCGGCCCCGACGTGACGCATCTCCTCCCGCCCGCAGGTACTGGGCCAACCTCAAGCTGTGGTTCAAGCAGAAGATCAGCAAGGAGGAGTTCGACCTGGAGGCGCGGCGGCTGCTCACGCAGGACAACGGTGAGCGGCGGCCCCGGGGCCGAGGCCTTTCCTCCCCGCTCCCCTCTCTGCAATTCCTCCTCCTTCCACGTTTCGGTTGTCCCTGTTGCATCCTGTCAGGATGCTTGGCCTTTCCTGCTGCCTGCCCTGCATGTGTTTTTGCATTGTTTTTGCCTTTTTTATTATTATTATTTTTTTCCCTAGCAAAACCAAAAGCTGTGCGAGTGGGAATCTCCCTGGGAGAAGGGGAAGTGGGTGTGCACTGGTTGAGTACACTGAGTTCCTCCTGTTGCCCGTTTTAAGAATGGGTTCTTGTAACCCATGTGGTGGAGTGGCCAGAAGTGACCTTTTTGTACCATGAAATGCGCCATTTGTTAGGGTAAAAAGCTGCCACGGAGCTTAAGGGTCAAACGAAGAAAAATAAATAAATAAAAAGGCGTAGTGAGCTCCTCTGAGATCGCTGCACTCTATGTTGCTAACAAAATGTCTGTCTTTATGCAGTCCACTCGCACAATGATTTTCTCCTGGCTATCCTTACCCGATGCCAAATCTTGGTTTCTGCACCAGGTAAGTCCCAAGAAGATTCATTCAAAATAAACAGATAGGAGAGCTTTCACACATCTGTATTTGTAGTGTTTTTCTTTTTTAAATATATATATATATATACACACATACACACACACACACACACGTATGATACTCTAAGTGTGCGTCTCAGTATGCACGTTCTTTTTGCCATATAGTAGAAGCTGTGTTAAGTAATAGCGATCCAGATGACTGGAGTAGAAATGTTCTTATAAGCAAGCTGCATTCCTGATTGGAAACTCTGCTCTTGTTTGCAATATGCTGCCTTGATTTCTAGATTGGGTAATTGTTGGGTCGCAAATGCTGAGAGCTTAAGTGTGGAGGGAGATGCTGCTTTGCTGTCTTTGATCTGCTCTACTTATTACTTATATATTCTGGACTTGGTCATACTTTTTGTACTCCTGTCTGATAGGGATAACATCCCCCTCGCGGGGGGAGCTGGTTTTTCCTGATAGTCTTGGAATCAAGTATCTATCTGATAGAAAAATGCTTACTAGTAATGCTTACAGTAAAGGTTTATTTGAGCCATAGCCAATTACTTCAACCCTCTGCAGCTGTGATAATTCAGCTTTTAACTCTCTACATGTTTAGAAAGGCCGTTGTCAGCGTGGCAGCGCTTTTGAAGATGGAACGGAATGTTGTTCGTATCAGATTTCTAGATGGAGTTAATTGAGCTGCAATTTAGAGCATGAAAATGTTGTGTGGCTAAGGAGAAAATGTAGCTGACAGGCAAAAAACTGAGAAATTAGATTTTGAGAGAATGCCTGATGTAGCTGCAGGAAGGAAAAACACCAAGTTCATGGCAACAAGAACTCTTATGATAAGTGTTCCTCAGTGTACCAGCTGGGATAATAAAATACTATTTCCTCCTTCCTGAGCTTTCCAGGCACCTTTTCTTGAGTCCCAGTCTAATTCTCTTTAGCTGGCTGCACTCATGTAATTCAGAAAATTTATGTCTAAGTTTGGCTGCTTGTTACTTATGCCTTACAGTGCTGGGTTATAAAACAATGTCAAGAATAGCAGTTCTGCTGAGTTCTAGCCTGAAATAGCAGCGTGTAGCAATGCCCCATTTCTGAAAATCTTTAGACAAAAGACGCTTTGTTCAATGATGATGATTGTTAGTGATTATATCCTAGTGGTATTACATAAAATATTTGTTAGGATACAAAAATTAATGCTATGAGCTTTCAATGTTTACTAGTAAAAATAAGACTTCCTTTGAAATTAGGAACTAAAGTTGTTTCATTTCTGTTAAAAAAAATCTTTTCTTGGTGGAAGTGTGTTGATGTTCTGTGACTCCCGTAGAACACTGTGTGGAACAGTTTGTCTTGTGCTTCTGAAATTTGGTACCCCATCCCCAATTCATTCCTTGGGACTTTTTATGAGTATCTGCCCGGGTGCCAGGACCTGGCCTTCTGTCCCAGGGTTTGCAGCATTAATGACAAAATGCACTCAAAGTCTGTGACCATCTGCTGTTCTTTGGCATTCTTTGGCTTAACCTGTCCTACACACTGGTAGATGGTAGAAATTAGTGGACACTTAAAGTATAGAAATAGGACATTAGTAAATGAAGCTCCCCTCATGCATGTTGAGTACTATGTGGTTCATATATGCTGTGATTGGGCATTGCTTTTTGTTTGTTGTTTTCGTTAAGCACTTTGCAGTTGTTTTCTGAACTTGTGGTACTAAAAGCTCACTCATCTTTTACATTTTCAAGTTTCTGTAGGTGTCTAGGAATGTGATAAAAATGAAACCTAGCAAAAAGCAGTGTTGTGCTCCCCAGGCATCTTCCATATGCTGTGAAAAATACTCATTCTTTATTATGTTTTAAAATTTCAAGTCCTTGTAGGGACTTTGCTTGTCCTATTCAAGCCCAGCTTCTCTAAGAGCTCCTGAAGAGCCTTGCTTTGTAATCCTTCAACAATGTGTAACCAAGTGCTACTGCTAGCTGAGCAGCTACCTTACTAAGTGTTGACTAGCTGGCGGCCTCCAGTGCTTCCAAGAAGGCTTTTTTGTTGATTTGGTGCCTGCAGTTCTGCACAAACCATCTTGAAAACAAATCAATTTGATCGTGTGCGTGTGTGTTTGTAAGACAGTTTGTCACCAGCATGTCCTGTTAACTGCTGAGCAGTCTCTTCTGGAGTCTCTCTGTTTGGAACTCAGTTGTCAGATCTATGCAAAATCTTCTAAGGACTCTGGATCTCTGCTGAGACACCTCAGCCCGGGCCCTCGCTAACTGGCAGAGCTATTACACATGTATTTTACTAGACAGTCTCCTGTACATGGCTTGGTGAGTTGTGTGTGCAAATCGGGCAAGTTCAGTACAAATGGGATACTGGTTAATATATCTAGAGACATTTTTCTTTGATACCCATCTGACATCTGTAGTTTGATTTTGTTTGTTTCTTTTTTTAAAGAGGAAAGCTAATGAGAGTCCTGTTTCCATCGCTGTCTGTTATGTGCAAAGGTGTTCACTTTGTGATTCATGGCAGCTAGTAATTTTAAAGAAATGCACCTGATGTGCTTGGCATGCTGTTGCTGATGCATGTAGTTTTCATCATGAGAGGCAGGGAGGAAAAATCAATCTTTAGAATGCTATTTCATATTAAATTTAAAAGAAGGGGGGGGAGGGTCAGCGTTATAAGCATGCCTGATATTGTAGTGTTTAGAGTAAGAAGGTTTGGAGAATGTATGGTTTGACAGGTATAGAAATGCCAGCAAACCAATTTTATCAACATTTTGGTACATTTGATAATGGTGGTTCTACATGGGCTTATCCTTGAACACTGGGTAAGTGTGGCTCTTTGGCAAGATAGAAGTCTCTCCATTTCACTCCTGATCTGCTTAGGCTGTTGGTCACACAAACTTCAATTACAGTTTAAAACCCTGTGTGGCACAGGATATTCATGGCTTGGTAATGGTGAGGGGGGACAGCTCTCTGAAGAATGATCAGTTTTCTTTAAGGTATGCTCAGCTCCCACTGAGGAGTGAGCAGGATCCTGAGGAAACACTGCTTGGAAAATCCTAAACCTGACTTTACTGTCTTTTTCTAAAGACAAGTGATAAAGTCCCTCCACCCTGGTGTAAAGTCCAAAAAATATATTTGAATGTCACTCAGCTGCAGCAACTGGGAGGTTGGGTAGTGCCTGAAAGTGTGAGGAACTTCCCAGAAACACGTAATCTAAAATACTGGGAACTGCCTTAGTGCTGGTTCCCTAACAAAAACAAAAAAAAAAACCAACAAAATCTGTTTTTTATTTTTGTATTTTTTTCTTTTTAACGACATTTTCAGAAGTGCTTGTCTGAGTTTGTCTGTTTTTTTAATTTGAGAAATTATTTCAAGAATAAACCCAAGCAACCTTCATGTGTTTGCTTGGTGAGCTTATCTTGTATGTGGAAAATTGCACGTAGTCAAGATAGCGAGATTTCTTGAGTTAATATATCTCACAATATATCTCACTTGATTTCCTTCCTCATTAGCTAAAAGTTAATTTAATAAGATGGAAGCAAATGCAAGCACTTGAGTTTCTGATGAAATGATTTAGTGTATTTACTAATAATCTTGGGCCAACTCGTGAGTTGGTTCAGAGAGTTAAAACTCTTACCTGGATAGCAGGAGTGTTTTATTGTCTCAGAGCAGCCTTCACTTTTTTCTTTAAGGGATGATTATAAAAAAAGTGCCAACCATGAGAGGCAGACTCGGGCTGCCTGTGTGCTGCCTCTCTCCAGAGAGTGAGTAAGGGAGTAACAGAAAGAGTGAGGAAGAAATCAGGAGTGTGAATTCCTGCCAGAAGAGTCATCAGAAAATATTTAACTAAATCTCCATCCCTGTGAGAAGATAAAATACTGAAAGATAAGCAAATGGGAAGGAGGAAGAAGCATGCATTTTCTGTAGCTGGCTGTTCTCTGTGTCCTTTCCTCCTATGACTTGCTATTTCAGCCCATCAAGAAAACCTGGCACGTTCTGTCTGCAGTGCCTGCTGTCAACCCCACAGAGTCACAGCAGCTCTTGGGGAAGCGTTCTGATTTACTGCTGGTCTTTGAGGGCAGTCAGCAGCCAGTGCTGATGAGCTGTTCACATCTTTTTCTCTTCTCGATAAGAATAAATTATAAATAAATACTAGTATCTCTGAAGTTTCATGTCTAAACCACCTAGCCTTCTCATTTGTGGCCAGGAAGACAGATATTGTTTTTCTTAGAATAGTAGAGGGAAATTTTGCTTTCTTCATCTGGTGCAAGTCAGGCTTGTTAATATGAAAACCTATAAGGGTGCCAAAAAACTCTGCTCTGGGCTATTTGTAATGGGAAATGGGAAATATGAAATAGCATCTCATCCTTCTCCTGTTCTAAATGTGGCTGCATTTTTGTTAAATTTGCAAGCTTGGACTCAGAACTGCATCTTTGTGACTTATTATCAAAGACTAAAATCTTAATTGCCATTTAGGCTAAGTCTTTTTTTCTTAAGTCATTTCTAAAACTAGGACTCTGTTATACATTATGTGAGATAAAATGAAGACAGTTTTGTTTGCTATTTCTGTCTCCAGCTGCTCCACTTTAATCCAAGAATGTGTTAAACTAAGAATACTTTTGTGAGGCTGCAAAAGAACTGTGAGACCTCTGATAAGGAGGAAAGACCTGGAGTGGGTAGCATTCCAAGATGATAATAAGATACTTTTATGCTTGGAAGCTTTGAAATGGATGGACCAATTTCTGTGGTTGTCCTTAACATGCCAAATCCCTTCTGCGTAAAAGGGACTTGACCCAGTATGCAGGAAAGAAGGAAATAAAAAGTTTTTCTCTGAAGAGCAAAGTATCTTGGAGGAAAAGTGATATTTTCTACAGTGTTAAGCTTGAGATTTCAGTCGAGGGCAAGAATGGTCCATGATAATTGTCTGTAGCAGCTTTCCTGGGCTGCATTGCTAGGAGGATATTCCTTATGAATAGTGGAAGTGGCATCACTTTTGTGGTGCTGGGAGAGGGTCTGATTATTATCTTTTAATTCCTTGGAATTGACTCTTGGATTTTGTGTGAGGCTACATGGAGTGGAGTATTGCCGCCAGCCTCCTCCCGAGGAATGGGAGGCTGCAGTATAATTGTATTTATGAATTCCAATTTGCAGCAAACTAGATAGTGTTGCAGGAGTCTGGGGTGAGCAGATTGTGAAGTAGGTCTTGTGCCTTGGTAGGCCTTGGTGACAGGAGCTCAGGATGCTGGGTTTTTTTTGTGCAAAATAAAAGGAGGCAAGTACTGGTGAAACAAAGTAGAGATTGTTGTGGCAGCCACAAGAGGGCTGTCCAGTCTTTAGGATGCAAGAAGCACTACTATTATTTTTGCCTCTAGAAAGCATGTAGGCATCAGATCTGATCTCTTCTTCAGCGCAGATGTGTGCAATTCTTGTTCAGATACAGATCTTGTAAACCTGCTGGAGTTGGATCCACTAGACCATCCTTGCCAAAGCTGTGTGATTACAAGACGTGACTTGGCCTGCTGTAGGTGTAGTTTGTTATCAGGCAACATAGAGTGGAATTTTTTGAGCGATATCCTGAAAGTGATGTGGCCAGATTTTTTTTAAAACTCTATTTATTTATTTTTTTTACTTGCTGCCTGCCAGTTATACACACACACTGACAAGCTCACTGTTTGTATTGGTGTCATCCCGCTCCTGGACTCTGGGGCCTTTGCTGTTCTTCCACCCTGTCTTTTCCACTTAAGTGCAACAGGAACGCTTATCGTTGGTGTTTAATGAATCCAAGACAAAGCTGCTAAAGCTGATGGGGAACTGTTAAGGGCAGATGTAATAAGTCAAGTTTTCTCTAGTGCCCTGGTTATATCTGGCCTGATCCAAGACTGCTCCTCTGGGCAAGTACCTGCTGTTCTTCTGACAAAACATGACTTGTTTCTTTCTCATGGCTTTCCTGGGTGACTGTTCATCTCTCCTTCTACCATCAGTTTTTGTGGTGTGCTGACAGAAATCTCTGCTGAAGGAGGGGGCTTGAGTTAGTAGGGCCAGCAAAGCATGGGGTGGACAGCTGAGAGAGTTTTGTCCTGAGAAGTTCTTCCTCTGTCTTATGGCTGAGGGTTTTGAGCCTAGCTGGGGGGTTCAATTTAGGGTGTTTTGTGGTGACAGAATCATATTGACTCTTAAAGTGTGACATCTGACAATTACTTTTTTTTTTTTTTTTTTTTTTTTTGTTCCCCTCCCCAATTTACAGAAGGTACAGGATCTCTGCCCTGGCCAGGTGGCTCTGCAACTAAACCTGGAAAGCCAAAAGGAAAGAAAAAGATTTCTTCAGTTCGACAAAAGTTTGATGTAAGTGTCTGCGGTCAAGTGGTCTTAAGTCTTTGAATTGGTCTTGGGGATGGAGAGGTCTGCACAGTGTGGTTTTTATTGCTCTTGGGGGTGGTTTCCATGTAAACCATGTAAACACTGGTTCTGAGCTGTGACAGGAGCTGGGAACCAGTAGCTGCTGTTTTTATGCTGCTTTTCTGCTGAAGACTACAGTGTGTCCCAACTTTAACACACTAGAAAAATCATGGAAGAATACCTGAAAGTCAAACTTGTAAAACCTTTATTCTGAGAACTGCAAAAATGCTTTGTGCTGTTTGCAGTTGTGACATGAATTGTCACAGCAGTCTGTTATTTTTGTTTTAAGATTTCTTGCTTATTGTTGAAAAGTTACAGTGATCAAAGGAGAGTTTGATAAGCACCATTCTGAACATGGTGGAAGTCTTAGAATCTGGTTTACTTGCACATTCTCTCATTATGTCACATTTTTAATATGTGTTTTTACACATATTTCTGGAATGTTTGATGGTAAGTACTGTGTAAAATGTCTGCTATGAGTGGAATTCCTCAGCATTGTGACTTGGTGCCCTAATGTTCCTAAATATTTTCCTCATGGGGCAGAATTACTACTGTGTGAATGACCACAGTTTCATTCCATTTAGCTTCTGCTTTCTCAAACCTCATTCCTTTTGGAGTTGTCTCCTTTTGGGGGAAAGAAAAAAAAAATATTCTCCAGGCATACAGGAATGTAGCTTTCCTGTAATGAAAGCCTTCAGAATTACTGGGATGAAAACTTTTAATGTTATTAGTAGGTGGATTGGTTTTCACTCTGACTTAAATGCCACACTGTCCTTTGAACAAAGCAGTTCCCCTTTTTCTCCTGAAACTAAGACATCAGAAATGCACTTAACTCTGTTCTTGTTGTTTATATTTCAAGTATGAGTTTTTCACAATGCCCTATAAGAACCTGATGGGAATTTTTGTTTCAGAGGATTGAGGGTGTTTGTGGGTTGTTTTTGTTTGGTTGGTTTTTGTGCCTTGTAGCGTGGAGGAATAGGAGCAAGTATCCTCTCATTCTTTTGGGGGTCAGGCCTGGACTGAGTAGGTGTTTAGGACCAAGGCTCAACCAGGACCAGTCCCTTTTTTTTTTTTTTTTTTTTTTTTTTTTTTTTTTTTTTTTTTTTTTTTTTTTTTTTTTTTTTTTTAATTCCGCTTACCTGGGGATTGAGCTACCACAAGCCCTTTGCTAACTGTAAAAGGGAATTATACTGGAATGTGCATGGCTTAGGAACCGTGGGTTGCCCCCCTGTGGTATTAATTTGAGTTGCATGATGAGGTGGTTCTTGTCTTTCCAGATAATTGAGGTAGTCCTGTGCAATAGCCATTTTCTGTCTCTGAAACAGTGGCTTTTCAGTAACACGGTGCTGCTTAGAGCAAGATGGGGAAGTGTAGAGAATACAGAATCCAGACCTGGAATATGGCAACCTGTTGCATTTAAAACCATACATTTTTTTTATGAAAGGTAACTTGGGACCTTTGAGAATCACACAAGCTTAGGACCAAGGTCTTAATATCTTGGTAGGAAACTGTGTAATTGGTAATTAATACATACCCTTATTGTCCAAAAGCAAAAGGCTTCTGAACAAGAAGTGACTACATTAGATGGGAACTCTTCACTTTACTTCGTCTGTAAAATCGTGACTGTTCTGGACAGGTGAAGGGAGATGAAAGGAAGAGTGATAATAAATTTGGGAATTGCAGACACATCAGCAGAAGGTAGCAGGAGTAAAGTACAAGAGCAAACCAGAGGAGATGGCTCTTTATGGAGTGTTTAGTTACTGTAGAATATCTTTGTGCAGGATGTTGTGGGCACTAGAGATTTAGATAGTTTAAGAGGCTACTGGGTAAGTTCACAACCTGTTAAATAAAAAGACAGCAGCACTGGCTTAGGAAGTTCTTAACTCACAAGTTTTTGGAGTTTGGGTGTGTATTTTGGGGAGCGATGAGGAGTGGTGAGTATTGCTGTGTTTGTCCTGCTATGTATTTCCTTAAATACGTGATGTCCAGTTGGAGAAAGGATGTCTGGTTGCGTGAATCACTTGAGATACGACCGCACGTATCTCTTCTTATGTTCTAATACCCTGTGTGGTTGCTTTTTTTTTTTTTTTTCTTCCCCTCCAACAGCATCGTTTCCAGCCTCAGAATCCATTATCCGGCGCGCAGCAATTTGTGGCGAAGGATCCTCAGGAGGATGACGATTTGAAGCTGTGTTCCCACACTATGATGCTTCCTACACGTGGCCAGCTAGAAGGAAGGATGATCGTAACTGCTTACGAGCACGGGCTGGACAACGTCACCGAGGAAGCAGTGACGGCTGTTGTTTACGCCGTGGAGGTGAGGCTGGTCTGGTCAGTGGTGACGTTTGCACTACACCAGCAACAAGACAGTCACCGTGTGCACAGGGTGGACTTAGAGCCCGTTGCTGGTGTGGGGGGCAACACTTGTTTCTCCAATTTCCCAGTTGCCACAGGAGGAATTGGATCAAAGGGATTCCAGACCTGTGGCATCACTGACGAAGTCTTGGATTTGTGCCTGCAAACTTTAATTTAGAAATATTTGTGTATGAAGAGCTCTAGGTCCACTTCATTGGTTGGTTTGGAAAATTCTGTTTGTGTCATTTAAAAGCATTATCAAAATGGTAACTCCAGTTTCAAGAGTTCTTTTTTTCTCCCACAATGAATTATTTTTAGTAGTATCTCTGGAAGTGAAGTTGCAGGATTGTAATACCTGTAGATAAGGAACCTCCTGCTGCTAGTTTTGGCCCTCAGTAGTGTGCTACCTGACATCTCAGCTGGAGCCACGTGATGCCACCATTACTTGGAGCTTTGGCTTATCGGTGGTTTCCCTGAGTCTCAGTTCAGAGACTGACCTGATTCCCCATCCAGGAATGAAGATCAGTTAAGAAGCATTACCTGTTTTGTTTTCCTCAGAGTGCTGCTTTTCTCGCAGTTTCAAGGCACCCGCACAGTTTAAAAAGAGAGTAAGTGGCTTTTTTGGTATAGTTTTAGAGCAAGTATTCCAGTGTGAGTGTAACACTCTCTATGAACAGTTGGGGATTTCCTGGCATTTGAGAGACCTCTTTTTAACATAGGAAACAGCATTTCACATGCTAAACTGCATGTCACAGACTAATACACAGTGCTCCGCTTTGTATTTTCTCCTTATAAATAGGATAATGTTTCTATGTAAAATATAATGAACGGCTGTCTTGAAACCTTGCTGGTTTACAAAAATAAAGCAGAAGAAAGACTAATGATTGGAAAAAATCCAATCATGGGCAGGTGATGTTCCAAAGATGGACTGGAAGTTCAAGCACAGAACTGTCGGCTGGAAGGAGAAGGATCACCAGAGGTCTTCAGTCCCATGTCTCCTTTAGGGCTGCCTGTCAGGTTGGCTGTGCTTTTGTCTAGCCATTTCCCAGTCAAGGGCTGTTGAGTTGACAGATATTCATTTATGAATCTGTATCAGGTAGTTAGAACACACTGTATCCTGTTCCCTTGCATCTTTAGGTCCTTGTTGCTGTAACAGCACTACTTCTGTCTTACCAGTTGGTAATGCACTTGTCACAGCAGTAGCTTGGTAAGATGAGCAAGTTGGCAGGAGTAACAAAAAGTGTTTTTTTTTTTTTTTGTTTTTTTTTTTTTCCCTTCCTTAATGCAGAACCACCTTAAGGATATTTTGACGTCTGTAATATCTAGGAGAAAAGCGTATCGTCTGCGAGATGGCCACTTCAAATATGCCTTTGGAAGCAATGTTAACCCTCAGCCCTATCTGAAGAACAGTGTTGTTGCTTATAATAATTTAATTGAATGGTAAGGAAGCTCAGCAAGCTGTTAACTTCAAATGTAATTTGTTAGCCCTGAAGCTGTTCTGTTGTTCAGTTCCTTTTTCTATCTAACGGGGTCTGTTAGTAATGCTATTTTCACATATCAAAAAGGTAGCAGTACAGAGGGCCATACTGCTAAATGGGAGGAAAGATGCGGGTTTTTCTTAGCAGCACAGAAATACTTAACATTATTTCTTCCTTGCCTGCACTTGTGCATCAGTTTCTGAAGCTCTGCCCTGGCACTCTGAATGTTTTGTTAATCATGACTGATTTGGAAACTCTAGTGAGTGCTGCAGAAATTCTCTTGGCCTTATTGAAGCAGTGCCTGGGCAGAAGAGCCCTTGTTTGCGGGGACACCTCTTGTGCCATAGGAATGAGGTGACAGTGAAGTCCTGGAGGACTCTGTCATTTGCTGCATAGCAAATGTGTTTGTGGACAGCCTTTCTGGTTAGCAGAACTCTAAGGTCACCTTGTTTTCTAAAGAGTCAGTGCTGAACAGCTTACACTGTGTATCTGGCATTGTGTGTGTGTCTGTCTGTGCCAGAGCTGCTGTCAGCTGTCAGGAGGTCGTAGGTGTGTTAAGATGTGGTTATAGCAATACAAACACTACCAATACAATCCACTCCAGACAGCTCTGCTCATGTCTTTTAATTTCATGTTGTGGGTGTCTTACTGTTTAATCTTGGTGGAAATTGGCTGTGAAGAAAAGAAAGAAATTCGTCATCAACTATAAAGTAGATTTGACATTGGGAATCAGTTTGCACTGATTTTTGCTAAACTGACTTTTTAAAGTTCTTAATTACAACTGGTATAACTTCATGTAGACAAGGCCTAAATCGACCAATACAGAAAAGTGAAACTCGAGGACTAAGCCCTTGCTGTGTTGTTTGGAAACACGCTTTTTCCTCAACTGAAGTTTTGCTGCCTGTTCTCTCTGCAGCCCTCCAACCTGTGTGGCACCTTCTGCTGGGCAGAGCCTGGCTCCGCAGCCCCCGCCGGATGATGCTGAGCAGCAGGCAGCTCTACTCTTGGCGTGCTCTGGAGACACCCTGCCAGCTTCCCTCCCACCAGTGAACATGTATGACCTTTTTGAGGCATTGCAGGTAACTATTCACCTAATGTGTTGTGCCTCGAGGCAGTGCTGTCCTGCATAGCAGCTGCCAGTCTCTCAGATATGATTTAAATGCATGGAGATCTCCTCCCCCAGCAAGTTTCCTCCTTTCCCTCTCAAATTAATAGCCCAGCTTGCAGTAGTGGCTTCCTTATTCACACCATTAACTAACTGTTGACACACAGTGAACCCACACTCTGATGTCTGTTCTGCTTCTCTCTGAGCTTTGCAGAAATCCATTTTTCCTTGCAGCTGCTGTAGAAAAGCTGAACTCTTCCTCTTTAGCGGGGCTGCAGTGGTCATGCCAGAACTGATCTAGACTGCAGTTTTGATTGAAATGCAGCCAAATGATTTGCCTGTGTTCTTGTTCTGCAGGACTGGTTCTCTGCCTATCCTGGAGCAAAGACCAGTTCTCAGCCTCAGTGTTATGAGAAAATGAATATGAAAGAATGAAACTCTTCTACCATGTATTTCCAGGTGCACAAAGAAGTTATTCCTGCACACACTGTCTACGCTCTAAACATTGAGAGGATTGTCATGAAACTCTGGCATCCAAACCATGAGGAGCTACAGCAAGATGAAATTCATCGCCAGCACCTGGCAGGAAAAGAGGGTCTCCTACTCTGCTAGGGCTAGGAGGCACATCAGGCCTCAGGTTACTACAATGCTGTACCTTGGACTTGACACTGGGATGCTTCTTACAAACCTGTGTCAACATTTCAAGGAAGATGTAAGTTATGAGTCACCTTTTCCTATGGAAATATGACTGAGTTGTGATACACTTTGTCCGCTTAATCAGAGCGGTGTGCTCTGTGGAGTGCTTGCAGCAATCTCTCTGAATTGAAAAGGAGAAATAAGATTTGTTTGTAAAGACTGTTTTTCTAGGGAAAAATAAATGTGAAGGTGGAGTCACTTTTAAAGAAGATGTATTTGTGTTTTCCCTTGTGAGCAGGTGAAATCTGTCTCTTCTTCCCCTCTCAGGCAGTTTCTCCTGACTACAGTTCCCACAGACTTTGTCCACCTTCTGTTGCAGTTGGTGGGATCCTTTCCGTTCACTTCCCTGGGAACAAGATGAACACCTGGGAAGTAAAGATAAGTAATTCTGTAAGCTGACACTGTTCTTGTTACATCAGGGAAACATCTGATCAGAAAATCTGCAAAAACAAGCTAGAAAAGGACCTCTCCTTCTTTGCCTTGTCTTTGGAACTGCTTTGCATTACCAAACCTGGAGAGGTACGCTGGCTATCACAGGATTCTCTTATCAGTTACCGAAATGTGAAGGAGAAAAGAGTAGTAAGGAATGTTTTCCTAGCAGTTGTCAGTCTGCTCCCCTCCTCTCACCCCTGTCATGCAGTAGTTACAGCAAATGGTGCAGGAATTGTGTGGCCCTGTGTCACAAGAGATAGTCTCAGTGGGCAGCTTGACCCTCCCCAAGGTGGCACAGCAACTCCTGTGTGCTTAGAGGAGTGTCCCTCAAACAGCATCTTAGTGCTGCAGAATCTTTGCTGAAAGAACCCTGTGTAAGAGATTAATAAAAAAGTCACCTACATATGGAGGCTATGCAGGTCTGTATATAAAAGGGGGAATTCCACCTGCTTCATTCTGGGTGCTTTACTGTGTTCATGAATCAGCTGCATCCTCCTCAGATGCTGAAGAGAACGGGCTTATTAAGAGGCATGACAACTGCCAGTGCCCACGTGGATACTGATGAGAAGAAAAGCTCAGGAATATGAAGAAGCTGGGAAAGATAGTGGCAGGGAACAGCCGCAGGCCCGGTGGGATGAGAACAGTATTGGCAGGTCTCATCTCCTGAAATACAGCAGTGTATGGTTAAGCAGGAGTGGGGTGCAAGACTGAGGATGTACTGATCCCCTTGTAGCTGTCATTTTTTTGTTTATTTAAGGATATGTAATGGTCCCGAGTGAGCCATTAGCTCAGAATTTGACCCCAATGGCTCTTGTGCGATGGTTTTTAAAAGCAACATTGAACCCAGGTAACTGGATGTGATGAGATCAGCAAGTCACCCAAAGTACAGACTCCAGGGCGTGGGAGGGGGATTTCCCTGGTAATTGTTGTGCTTCTGGTATAAAATGAAAGCATTAAGTTTGTTTGCTAGAAACTTTGGGGCAGCTTTGAGGATTTCGGGTCTGAAGGAAGCATGCAGCCTCTGACAGTATCAGAAGTGAGTTCTGAAACAAAATACTACATACTGCACAAGAAGCTTCTCTCTCCTGTTTGCTTGTGCTAGGAGGAAGGCTCTGCGAATGGAGCCTTCTGCTCTGAAGAGCTGTTGTCAGTTCAACGCTAAAGAAAATGGGTTAAGTGCGGCACTTGCTACACAACTAAGGCTTGAGTAATCCCTGTTTCACAGCGGGGAAACTGAGGGGCATGGATTGCACCTATGACACCATGTCATGTGAGAAGCAGTGCTCCTTCCCAAGTGGCTTAGTCAGATGGGAGCTCCTTTTGTCCACCCGCTCTTCCCAAAGAAGGGTTATCTTCAAAGCTGGAGCATGTTACTCTTCTCTGAAGATGAATGTGCCAAATGGTCCCTGTTCCAAGATCTAACTGCCCTTGTGAAGTTCTTTGCTTCTAGTCAGAATTTTTTATGTTGTGCCTGTTGCCTTTTGATCTTTTTTTTCCTGTGCCCCTCTTTGTAACCCCCACTTGAGAGCTGCAGTTAAGATCCCCCTCCTTTCCCCTTTTCTTCAGGCCGAACAAACCAGGCTCTGCCCTTCCTTGGCTCTTGTGTGCTTCAGCTTCAAACACTGTTGTACCTTTCATGGCACTTGCTCTGATATCTCCTGGTCCTTGTGCTAAGAGCCTGATGGCTCTTCATGGCCTCACCAATGTGGGCCAGGGTCCATCCCTCCCCTTGGCCTGGTGTCACCTGCAGCCTGCCTCCACCTATCTGCTGTCCCATCATCCAGCTCGTTAATAAAACCTTGGATGCCATCACCACAGTATTGATCACCAGCAGCCACACTGATGTCCAGGAGCACGCGCAGGTCTCCCTGAGCACTGCTGCTGAGAGCAGTATGATGGGAGTGATCTACACCTGTACCCCCATGTGATGCTTTCCTCTCCTCGGGAGCAGAGAGGGAAGGGTCTGGGGCATCTGCTGTAGGTCAAGGGCTCCTCCTGCAGCAGTGTGGGAGGTCCATGAGGGACTGTGCAGTGTCAATGGCCGTGTCTATTCCTGGAGGCTTGTTGCCTGCTCTAGGGAGCGGGGCAGGCGAGAGGGGAGTGTGCAGGTTATTTGGTCTGAGAATCTGGTGGGCTGGGAGAGATAAAGGCAGCTCTTGTGAGGTGTGAGGCCGCTGGCTTCTGCTGTGCAGTGATGCACTGCTGTGTTTGCTGCAGACATTAATGAGCAAGGCTGCCCAACACTTGCTGAAGTTAGGCCTGAGAGAGTCCATGAAAGAAGCTTTATCAGTTGGTATAGACACTTGTCCTCCTGTTCAGCTGTCTTTACCACCAAGCACCTTTCCTGTAGTAGTCACCCTTTGCATCAAAGTCTCTTGCTATTCATGGGAGTATTGCATGGAGGGATGGAAGGCAAAAAATGGCAACATCTGCAGTAGCAAGTATTGCATCCCACATGCATAACTCTCTAGGAACCTTGCAATGTGCTGTAAGTCACCACTCTACAGCTTCCTGGAGACTTAATATTTGCAGAGGGAAACTACCAGCGGCCACAGGAAAAGAGGTGACAAAGTGCTTGAGGGCCCTACTGGGCTCCCCTGAAAGCCAGAACATTGCTGGAGAGAACTGTATGACCTTAGGAGGTGGCCAATGCCTCTGGGAGGGTGGAAAGCAGAAAAGAAATCCTCTACATGTGTTTTTGTATGTATTTTTCAGGCTGGCATACCTGACCTTCAGTCTGACTCTGACTAAGCCTTTCCTGATGGATGCTGAGGAGGGTCCTAGAGGCATGAACACGCTCCTCTAAACCCTCAAGTGGTCAAACTCTGATGCTGAGATTGCTTTGCTGCTGTAGAAAGCAGGTTTCTCAGTGGAGGAACTTAACTGGTGACTCTATGCCCCCTTCCTCATATTGGGCTGACCTTGGCCTCTAGGATACTTCTAGCAGAGAGAGGAAAATTGGGAAATGAGAGTGCTTGCATTTAAGAAGAAACCACAAACTTTGCATTTGTGTCACTTAACTGTGAGCACCAGTGAATAGAAAGTGCCTTGCTGTCCAGCAGTGCCAACCTAAAACAAGAAAGGAGGCTTTCTCTGGGCTCCTGGGATGGAAGGAAACATGTGACATGAGACCGCAGTTAGGAGTTGTGAAAGCAAGTCTGGGCACAGCAGTGCCTCTCCCCAGTTCTGAGAAAGCAGCTGCAGAGAAAGGCTTGTGGTGGCTCTTCCCTTTCAGGAACTTGTAGGTGATGATGGATGTGCCTTGCTTGGCTGAAATGACACACAGAAAGATTTGCAAGTGATGCTGTAGCAAGAGCATGAAGTCCCCCTGCCAGCAAGAAGCAGAGCTCATGGTGCAGAGGTGCGTTGGCCGCATCGTTTCAGCTGGCTTCTAGAAGGAAATCACTTCTGAGAGGTTTCTTTGCGGTGTTACCCCTCTTCACCAGTGCGGTTACTGTCATGGTCTGCTTTGCAGGAGGAGAGGAAGACTTCACCAACCTGCCTCACAGTTACTGCAGCAAACGTTCCCATGTGCACCTCTAGACCAAAAGCTACCTCTCTCCTTTTCATCCCTAGCAGGAAGAGGCAGGTTGGAAAAATGGTCGAAATTCTCCATTTTTGGAGAATTTTTCCATTTTTTCTTTTGGTCTAAGAAAGCCACAGGTTTGCAGAAATGTCCTCTGCTTGACACCGCTGAGGATTGTTTGCACAGCCCTTGGATATCTCTCTCCCTCAGCTGTAGAGACCTTAGTTCACGCTGCCAGTTGAAGCCAGGGCACTTCAGCTTCTTTTAATATTTTGCATCTTCTGGGCGGTTCTGTTCCTTGGCATGGGCATCCTCATGGAGACGCTGCTCACCTGAGGGTGCGTAGTGCTACGTGAATGAGATGTGGGCGTCTTCCAGGCCAAACCCAGGCAGCAGACCACCCCCAAGCCACTTCTGTTACCTGCCTTCGGCTCTGGGATTGAGTTTATTGTGGTCAAAGGAACTAATGGAATGCAGAGTGCTACAGGTTTGGTGACGGGGTAACCACAGAGGAATCTTGTCTACCAGGAGGTCTCATCAGAAAGACCTCAGACATCAGCTTAATTATCACCTCTCTGGGTATGTGTTGTAATGATTGGTTATCATTAAAAAATGTTGTTTCCATTTGAATTTCTGAAACTTCAGTTTCCCGTCGGTGGGTTTTGTTATGTCTTTGTTAAACTGAAAAGCTCCTAGAATCAGATACCTTGTTCCATGCAATGAACTTCTGAAATTTCTCTTATCAAAATGAGAAGGAGCTGAGGCTGCTTTCAGCAGCAGCTGGGGCTGCTTTCATCTTTCCAGAAGGACTGCTGTCCTCACCACAAAGCAGTCCATAACCTCTTTAAACCCTTTGCAGCTTCCAGCAGTGGGATAGGTTGACAAAGGCCACCTTCCTTATCCTGCTTAATGCTCAGCCAGAGATGGGAAGCTACAGCAAACTAGGAGGTGCTGTGACCCCAGCTGAGCAGCTCTCCAGAGCAATCCCTGTCATTGTCAGCAGACCCCAGGTAATTGTGGAAAATCGTCTTTATGCCTTTCCGTTCCATCTCGGGCTGCCCAGGAGCAGTAAAGGCTCTTCAGGGAACAGCCTTCCATCTCGTTTTGTTCTCACGCCAGAGGTGGACATTGGTCTCTGAGATGCTGCAGGCAGGGCCTGGTGTGGAGCCCTAGCGAGGTGGCTGGCTGTGACCTGGAGGAACTCAGCCAGATTCTCCACTGGAATTGTGGATGTCATATTTATATTGCTATTAGATGTAAAATGCTGATGGCAGCAGGTACTCTGTGCTACTCTAGGGAAAGCAAAATTTCAGATGTTTTCCACTGAGACTTTCATTTCTCACTGAAATGCTACTATCTCAACAGAAAGAGATGACAAGGCAACTCAGCTTGCTTTGTTTACATCTCTGTCCCCCAATCTTCCTTTCCAAGCTTGTCAAGTCTGTTTTTTAATTCTACAATAATGCTGGATGATTTGATGCTCTTGCATTTTGCTGTGAAGTAATACGTGCCCCAGCTTCCCCTTCATCCTCATCCCCTGCTCCCCTGGGACTGCAAAAGGGGAAGCTGGCGCAGGGCTGCCTTCAGGCTGGCTCTGCGCCTGCTCCTCTGCAGGTTGCCAGCAGCTTGCCCTGGGGCCGTGCTGCAGAGTTGGGGATGCTACTGCCTCCTCCATGGGTGCCTGGATGGGGAGCACCTTTGGGTCCATGGCCAGCCCCTCACAGCTTGTGAAGGGCTATGGGAAGCCTGTGGCTGGGTCCCGCTCCCTGCGCTGCCCCACACTTGAGTCTTGAGTGGGTGCTGCTGGCTGTCCCCACGCCCCCGCGTGGGGCTGAGCACTGCGTCCCGGGGCCCTTCACGCCCCTTTATCCCTCCACTTTGGCTTTCTCAGTTTCGCTCCTGCTGGCTGTGAACGCCAGCCCTGGTGACGCGCGTGAACAGCGCTTGCCCCAGAGCAGGCATCCTGTTTCCAAAACAGCCAGCGTGCCCCTGCTGCCCTGGGCACGCCTGTTCCCGAGGAAGGGCAGGAGGACTTGAGAGGGAGAGGAAATGGGAGGCTGGGAGTGTTTCATTCTGAAGAGTATCAAAAGGAGAGTTGTGTGAGCAGCCAGCTAAGAACGGTACAACGTCGCTCCCACAGCTCGGAGTGTTGGGGGCGGCGCTGCCTCCGCTGTGTGTCCTCTGGGCAGCGACTGCTCAGCTTGCGGGATGGCTGCTGCAGCGGGAGCTGCCGCGCGTCCCTCACACTGGCGGCCACAGCGGGCACCGACAATGCTGTCCGCTGTGACCCGCGCTCTCTGCGCACAGGGAAAGCCAGAGCGTCGCTCTGCAACCCATGTGGGTTCGTGGGCTCCCATGTCCCTCCGCCAGTGACGGTGGTGCCGACCTTTGTCTTGCTTGAGGCTTCAGGACGCCCCCGCATGGAAAGAAGCAAGGGAGGGGAGGGAGTGGGGAAAAAACACCCACATGCACATGCATGCTCAGACACATGCCACGCAGAGCCCTGTGCCGCTTGTGGCTGAAGCAAAGCCAAATGTCGCTTGTACCGCCTTGAAGCGGTCAGCTGCTCTTTGCTGCTGGTGGGGCTGGCTTGCTCCTGGGGGCAGCGGTAACAGCAAAGGCGCAAGGACCAGCAGCAGTGACTGCGAGCTGCCCCGGCAGCCCTGCCCGTCACAGTCCTGCTCACCGGAGGGGCCCGCCAGCAGCCGCCGGGCTGGCGGTGGCTCCAGGCAGCCCCGGGCACCGTAACCTCCTGCGCGACATCAAAGCGGCTGAGGTGGCGCGCGATGCAAATGAGCGATACCTCAGTGCCGGGGCCTAACCGCAGCGCCGCGGCTGCGTGTGCTGCGGCAGCGGCCTGAGTTTCCCCTCGCTGAGGCGCCGAGCGCGAAGCCGGCGGCACCGCTGCGGGCCCTCCCGCCTGGGCCGCCTCAGCAGCACCGCCTGCATCTCCCCTCCAGGCTCAGGAGCTGCCACAGCTCCTCCCTCGGGGGCTGCAGCCTCCCGCACGGCCAGGCAGTACCCCGAGCATGTGCTGGTGTCTGGGGAACCTGATCTCCATCTTCGCTTGCTCCTTACTGTGTGAAAACCGACTGTGCTCAGATGCCTGTCACCATGCATCGTGCCCAGGGCACGCTCACCTCTGCTGTCCCTGTTCCCGGCCGTGCCCTCCCACAGTGGACACGCTCCTCCAAGGCCTCCCTGAGCCTCTGGGCAAACGTCATCAAGATAATGGAATCCTCCCAGCCTGCTCTTCCTGCATGACTAGACCACCCCCACAGCCTGCGTTGGGACAACCCTATGTTTTTGCTTGACTTTTTCTTTTACGCTATAGAAAGGCTCATTTTCTTGCATTCCAAAGCTAGCTGCAAAGACAAGATATATGATTTGGCACAGGACCTTCCTGGCAAAAAGACAAGAGATGAAACCTCCCCAAACTTGTGAGAGCAGCGATTATTTCAACACAACACTACGGAGCAGCCTGCAGGGCCTGTCCTGCTGGTCAGGACCATGCAACACATGCAAGCAATCACTGTCTGTGTGGGAACACCATCCTGCTTTCAGGAACATGGCCAATGTGGGGGACGTGGTGGATTTCCTGGGCTGTACTTGGAACATCTCTTTTAACTTCCATGCAGATGGTCCAGCACGAAATACTGTGGACCGCTGGGCTACCTGCTTGCCATGTGCTCATTCCTCACTTGGATAATGTTTACATGGCAAATCAGAGCAGGAGACGTGGAGAAACTTGATATCCAGTAACTCGAAAGAATTAGTGTTGCAAGAACGGAAGCAGGAGATTTGCAAAGGCATTTGTCTTGGGAGTGTATTGGAGATGGAAAATTTTTTATGATCTGTAGAGTCATAAATAAGCATTGTGTGAAACAAAATCCAGACCTTGAAGGGAAACACTGAAC
>JAWLRI010000779.1:3080545-3107398 GCA_034781795.1 Crypturellus tataupa
TTGGATGGTCAGATTAATGGAAGAAGGTGCTGATTCAGTGATGATTGACAATATCGATGCCCCAAAGTTTCGATGCCCATCCGGCACAGGGAGCTAGGGCTAAATCTGGCCTCCCACTGAGCAATGGTGCATGCACAGTTTGGCACATAGGCTGTTTCGGCTCTCCTAGCAACTCAAACCAGTACGTACTGGAGCTGAATGAGCTGCCTTCGCAACCAGTAACCTCCATACCAGCAGTAGAAGTCTGCAATCCAGCTCCCAGGAGGTTTAGTCCCATGCTATCTCCCACCAAGTCTCTTTTTTTGCATTGGAGCAAATCTTGTCTTATCCAGAATGTGGCCACCTGAAAGAAGAGTTCAGTGGAGACTGGGATCCCAGTATTTAGCATCCCATGCTGGTGTTGATTTCAAGACAGGCAGAGAGGCGAGCAAGCAGCCTGATAAGCCCTTCCTTTGACACTCCCTACCAAGTTGGCCTGAGCATAAGACTTGCCCAAGCAACTTGCAATTTGGTAGCCACAAGTTGACAGTAGCCTGACTGATCACTGCAGAGCAGTAGTTCTGATGGTTTCAGCTGACCTGAACCTCAAGGCAGCTTAGTTTGGGCCATTTCTGCCTTTTAAGCTCCTTTCTGAGACCATGGGGGTCTCTCAGCAATTCCTAAGCCTCTGATAGAACGGAGGTTTTTTGAAGGAGGGTTATAAAAATCTGGAGATTCAAGTGTTGGTTGACCATTTGGTTCTTTACACTGTGCCTCGTGGATGTCAACCTCTCTGAACCGGACTTCCACAGGCACACAGTCCACCTGAAAATCTGCAACAGTCATAGCAGACTTGATGGTATCACTGCGTGGAGACACAGAGAGACATGACTGCGCTCATCCCAGCACTATGCAGATGACTCCACCACGTAATCAGCTAAACTTTTCTGGGATTTTTTTTTTAATCACCAAATACCAAAAGTTGTTTTTGTTTGTTTGTTTGTTTCCTGGCCAAAATGCTTATTTCTCCACAGTTAAACTTCAACAAACCAATATCAAACAAATGCTGGAAAGCAGAGAGCGAGTGTACCAAAAAGGATGCCCTCCAGAAGGCCCACTGGCCTGATGACACCTCTGGGACAGCGCTTTAGAAAGCCCCCAATATCTCGTGTGGGGCCTAGGAAAGCCAGAGGCACTTTATTTTCTAGTGCTTACTCATATCTCTAACCAGATCTACACTGATTTGGTAGATAATAATGACACAGTGGTGATTCATATTCATTTTTAATCCATAATTACAATTGTTACGGTATCCAGTTGCCAAGGAGGAAGCCCACCACAGTGAAAAATGACCAGCAGGCAGCCTTGGCCATCAAGATGCAAAAAAATGTCTTGCAAACCTAAAAGTGCTGCATGAATCATTTGATGGTGACTTTAATATTACCAGGCTGGGTCTCTTATGGTATCCTCTGCATCCAGCACAGCAGGATGACCATTAGCTTCAAGGTGTGTGTGTGGTGGTGGGGGCGGATTTCCAGGCAGGGAAAGGCAGCTCTGCCCTAGCTCCTTGCTAACTGTCCCTATCTCAGCCCAGCTAGGCTTGGTCGGGTGCCAGGAAAGAGACCCAAGTGCAGATGCATCTCCAACTGCTCCCATCTTCGGAGAAGGGATGGAAAACATCCCAAACAACTGACTAGAGCTCATTGCATGTAACACAGAAGAAACCACCGCTTCCACCACGACTGCCTTCGGTTGACCTAGTTGAGTCACGGGCAGACAGCACACCAGTTAGAGACATCCTGCATGGAGCGGAAAAGAAAAAAAAATTAAATAAAAGAAGTGATTCTGGCAAACTCCCCGTGGGGCATGGCAAGCCGTCAGGGCCCTCACTGGCCTGGGAGGAGCCCCTGCACGGGGGACCGGAGGGTCCCCTTCTGTCCCTGAGGGAGGGAGGTGCACGCAGGGGCACGAGTTGGGTAGTAGAAGGCAGCAGGGCTCTGGGCAAGGTCCTGCCAGCACCTTACTGGATCCTGAGCTCGATTTAGGCAAGCGGGGCATGTCTAGACATGCGCTAATCGCTTGTAGGCGCTTCGCTTGCTCGAGCTGCACAGGAAAGACGTGCAGGACCCAGGGCCTGGCTACGAGCCGCTGAGCTGACTCATGACCCCATGCATGCTGCCTGTGTCCCTTTTGGCCCGAGAGCCAGCGTGGGGCAGCGGGATGTGACTTCAGCACGTGGGTGCTTAGGAAACAGCACTAGGACTTGGGAGCTCCCTCCCTGCCTGGGGTAGCTGGAAGGGAAAGAAATGCTGCAGGAGAACAAGCTGAGTTTTGCCCTTCTCCCCATGCTGGTCTTGGAGGAGGATGTGCATGTTTTTTGGGAAAAAATACAGCCTCAGGGCAGCAAGTCACTTCTCTGCTCAGGTCTCAGTTCCTGTGGGGCATCGATATTGAAAAAGCAGCCAAAAAATGGCACTGTGAGGGGATTAAAAAAAAGGTGCATATTCTTAAAAAAAAAAAAAAAAAGAAAGAAAAGAAACCCTAAATCCTGGATGAGAAAGAGATGATTTAAAAAGAAAATGATGTCACCAAATCCCTGTCACACTTGCAGCTCCACAGCAAATGAACTTACCAGTGGTCCCATGCAATGCAAGTGTGGGAGCCAGTCCTGAGGACTGCAGCTACATGCCAGGGAAAATGCAGCAAACAATAAGCATCCCAGATCTCTGCTTGGCATCTGGGCTTTGGGAAAACCGAGGCGGGGGACCCTGGTGTCCCCCCACCCCCTTCCCTGGAGAGCAATTAGAGCATCTGCCCTGACGAGGCACTGGGAAACGCTCCCTCATCACCTGGCAAGCAAAGGGGCGATTGCCGAAAGGCATATGGGACTTGTTAGCCACTGCTGGGAAGAGCATTTGGGGACCTACTATGGCATGCTGGGGGCAGGGGAAGACCCAAGGTCTTTGGGGAAAGAGAAGGGTTGAGGTGGTCTGGGGGGGAGCACCATGGGAGAAGAGGGAAAAAGGGGGCAAAAGCAGCCACTCAGGGTGCTTGTCTGGGGCACACACCTGACCACTGCGGGTGTCCTGCCTTCTCATTAAACCCTGTTCCTCTCCGCTTTCCTGGGTGGTTGGCTGTGTGTGGAGGTCCAGGTGTGGGTCACTGGTGTGGCACCACGGGTCATGGATCGATATGAGAGCAGCATTGCCCCACATATATAAGCAGTGCCCCCAGCCGCTGCAAGCCCCCCACTATGCAGAGAGGCCACCAGCTGAGAGCCAGGTGATAGGGAGCCCAGTGCAAGCCCCGAGCTCTGGATGTGTCCATGCCCCTGGGGAAGAAATCCACTAGGGCTGTTTATTTTGCAGTTAAGCCACAGTGAAAACAGCAAGTGAAGGAGAAAGCAAAATGAGCCCGAGAAATTTGCGGGCAACCGCAAATATCCATGAGCGAGGGCTGGCTGCGAGCGGCACCATGGCTCATGCTCTGACCTATGTCCTCCCTCGCCGGCAGCATCCCTTGTGGGACGCGGCATGGGAAAGGCAGGAATCGCCTCCCGGGGGCCTGGAGACGGGGCGCATCCCCCGCTTCCGTCCCCCAGTTAAAGCTATGCGGGAGTGCAAGTGCTCCGGTGTGTAATACAGAGAAAACCTCAGCCTGCGGGTTAGTCATTCACGGCTCTCGGTGCTGCCTCGCTACCGTGACACGAGCGGGCTGGGAGCACTGATACAGAGCGCCCTGCCGATGCCAAACTGCATCCCCAGGCCCCTGGGCTCCCTGGTGTGGCTCAGGGCCACCTGTGACAGCGGCCTCAAGCCCCGTGCCACGTGCAGCAAAAGGGCCTGGTCATTTCTTCTGCAATTCGAGGAGCATTAGTGAGCAGCCAGGAAGCAGTTCCTGGTCTTGCCCTGTTGCAGACGCAGCCTACGTTATGTATGTTAAAAAAATAAGAACATTTCCTTTGAGGTGGCATCATTTGGCAATTTGTCTTATTGTAGCTAAAAAAGGAAAAAAAAAAAAAAGACCAAAGAAAAAACCTGTGGGGATGGAGTTTGGGTCTGTTGGGTCCAGACAGGCTCCGCTAGAGCCCTCGGTGAATGCTCCCGGGTGGCTGGAGCGGAGCTGCTGCAGGAAGCCTCCCTTGGAGAGGGTCTTGCTGATTAGCAGCAAACTTTCTAAAGGGTATTGGGGACTGTTCCTAACCCAAACGCCCCTGAATTTGATGCAATAGGAGGCTAAATTGGTGCTTTTTAATGATTAAGCTGCTGAAGAAGTGGCGATTGCACCGTGAGGAGTGACCACAATCTGATTATACTCAGAATGAGCAAACGGAGGACAGTCCCAGCCAGTAATATAGGTACTAGATATTTCAAAAGTGCTAATATAAAGTGAGGAAAATCATGAACAAAACTGATCAAATGGAAATAACAATAGCTAAATGACTCTCAATGGAAAGTTGAGCTCTCTATTTTGTCAGGTTCTAATCCGAAGTCTATTAAACACAAGGAAAGCAATAGTCAGAAAATGGGGAGAGCAAAGAGCACAAAGCATCCATAAGGGAGAGGCTATGGAGTGTGATGGGAAGCAAAGTACCTAAGAAGGTGAATTTAATCCTAGTTAGAAATGAGACACCCTCAAAATGAATGTCTTTCTCTAGGCAGAAAAGTTTCACAATCCAGACGGGGCAAGCGGACGTGACTGCAAGAAAACAGGGCTGGACTGGGATTTGGTCAAGAAAGCTCCAGGCCTGAAGAGACCTCATGCTGGTCAACACACACTTGTTGGCACCAGGTCTTGGTTCATTGTCCAGAATTACATGCTGAATAGATAAATTTGCTGACAGAACTCATCTTAAGAGATGTGTGAAGTGGTATTGCGCATATCCTGACTCGCAAAGGATGACCCTGCAATCCCAACAGAATACTTGCAAAAGAATAGATTGACTCATTTCCTAGAGTAGGAAATGGTGCCACATGGCGGTCCTTCTTCTTGAGTTTGGCTAGGATGGGAATGAAGCTGAACTCTCCTCCACCTCTGCAATGAACCATCTGGAATTAAATATAAAACCATCAGTGCTAACCAGACGCACACATGACATCAGGGTGGAGGGGGGCAGGGTGAGGGCCAGGCTTGCAGGCAGACAGGGGATCGTCTCCATGGATGACACCAGAGCTAATGGCATAGGATGAAGAGGAGCCAGCCCTGCAATGCAGAGGGAGAGGAAAGGCAGCTGAGTCTTCCGAAGCATGACGCAGCAAAGCAAAATGTCTTATTTCATCAAAAACTAAACCCCATTGACTTGGTAGCAATGTTGGTTTTGTGAAACAATGCACGTCTCCCCTTCCTGCTGTCTACGCTTGCCTATCTCCCATCTGCTCATGCTTCGTTCCAGCTATTTAATTTGGACTAATAAAAGGCATTTTTTTCTGCCAGGAAACCTTCCCTGAAATCCTACACTCAATTCCTATCACTGTGTTTACAAAAGAGATTTCAAAGGCCAAGCGAGTAGGCTACAGAGCCACAGAATGACACAAAAAATGAAATAAAACATTGTTTTCAAGAGGGGGTGAGTCTTGGACTTCTGTAGTGGCCAACAAACTCACATAAGGGAGATGACAGGAAGCAGACAGGCTGGTGATGATGGTGCTGACAGGCAGACGGAAGCACTTTCTTAACCCTCCTTGGCAGAGCCGGGCCTGGTGCATGGCCTGTTTGCACTCCTAGAGGGTTCTAATCCCCTGGGAACAACTGGGACTGAAGCTAGTTGGGTGCATTTTGAAATGAGAGCCCTATAATTTCCATGCAAGCCCTATAATTATCTCTTTTCCGATAGACTCTTGTTTCTTCCCAGCAGAAAAAATGTCAAAAGATGTACTTGATTTTATCTCCTGCTATCTTCTGGCATGATGATATACTTAGGTGTGAGTTCTGACCAAAGCGGCCGCTGAGGAAAAAGAAGGGAGCTTGATATGACTAAGTTTATCTTGACCTTTTAAAGGTGCCATGGTTGAACACGCAGCCCCTTCCCACTCAGCTCGCCCAGGGCAAGTGAAGCCCACCCAGAGGAACATCCACAGGGGCTCACTGGAAACAGATAACGCTCAGTGCCGCGATTAGTCAGCAACAGAAAAACTCCCGTAGAGACAAAAAGGGGTGCAAGCGGCCTTCCGAGATGTGGAGGGCCTGCTAATCGTTCCATCTTTGACGTCCCATCACTTCCCCTGCTCGGAGGCTTGCGCAGGGCTGTGCCGTGGCTCTTTGGGCTCCTTCTCCCTGCCCTGCAATCAGTCTGAAGCCACAGGAAGGTGAATAGTAAGCAAAGTCCCACTGCGAGATATCTCCCCGCGAAGCCCTGGGTCTGCACAAGCGACCATGTTTTCCCTGGTGGCTTCACGGCACTTTCACAGCGCTCTCGTCTAGCTCGTGCTCCCAGGAGGCTCTTGCCTAAAGCGGCCGTCTCACTGGCTCTGCGACTCTGCCGGGAGGAGCCCCTGAAAGAAGCAAACATGAGGCTGGCGGCAGCCAGGGCCGAGGGCGGCACATGCAGAAGGGAAATCTGGGGCTAAAAAATAGTTAATGCACTTGAGAAACACAGGAACAGCACTATTTACTTATTTTTTAATCAGTGTCAAGGAATTGACCCCCATTGGTCTTGCAGTCCTTGGAGCAGCACTCATGCTGTGCGGCTGCAGCTCAGTGAGGTCCCCAGGGCCACGCAGCCCCTGCTGCTGCTCTGCAGAGCAGAGAGCAGCAACCTCGTGGCATGCAGCTCTGAGCTCTGCAGCCTGAGCTCCGTGCAAAGCTTAACTAGGAGCGAATAGTAGCACCATGTTTTAGGTAAGGTTTTCAAAACGCTCATCGTCCTGGCCTGGGAAAGCCCAGAAATGACAAAAGAACACAAACATTTAATGTGAGAGACACAATACTTTTGCCAAAAAAAAACCAAGCAGACAAACAAAAAAGCCATCCCGCCAGCTAACTAGCTCCAGTGCCCTCCAGGCCTTGGGAATATAGCTGTTGTGAGCGTTTCCAAGAGGGATTTCTTGGGGAAAATACCCTAACATCCGCACAACTGGTGTCTGCTGCAGGAAACCAACAGAGGTGACTGCTGGGTGCGGGCAGCGAACCAGAGACCCAGCGGGACCCAAGGCTGGGAAGGGGGAGGTTTTCCATGGGATGGGGAGCAACGGCTCTGAAAGCTCCTGTTTGAAGCCACCAGATTTGCATGGCCTCGTAGGCAAGGTAGATGGACGAGATTAAGACCGTGAAAGACGGTCTGTGCCTAGGTGCTCGTGATGTTACTGAATTAGCTGTCCTGTTTTGGACGTGAAGCATTACTTGAAATGCAGCTTCAGCGCGAGCAGGGTTGTTAACTCAGGCTGAGTGACACTTGCACTGGAGAGGGTTACAGAAATTACAAGACGATTTCAGAAATACATAGGTGCATCCACACATGCATGCACATATCCTCCACCCACATTCAGAGAGTATTCTTCTATTTTAGAAACAAACCCCAGACAAAATCCAAAGGAGGGGAGGGAGATGAGCACGAGTGGTTGTCCAAGGTGCACACTGGAAACGTGAGAATTACGGGATCACCCTGTTTTGAACTTCTTAGCTCAGCATCCCCAGCATTTTTGCAGAAAACAACCGGCACCAGCAAACCCAAATTTCTTTTGCAAGGGGGAGGGCACAGGACAGTGACCCGAGACCCCGCACACTCGCTGTCCCACGCCACTCGCCCCAGGCCAGGCGCAGTCCGGCCACTAGGTGTCAAGATCCTGCCTCAGAAGCCATGCTCCATGCTGCGGCGGAGCGCGCAGAGCTGCCCAGCACCGCGTGCCGACACCACCGGGTGCGCTTGCCAGGGCCGGCTGATGCTTTCTGTAGCCCTCGAGAAGCAGTGGGAATTTTGAGAGCTGAACCGTCTTCTTCAGCTGGTTCTTGAAAGGCCTCGTGGAGCAGAGCATGTACCCAACTTGTCCCTGTGGTTGTGGGCGACTGAGGGTTTTCCCCGAGAGCAGCACCTGGACACGTGAGCCTCACGGCAATTTGCTTACCTGGTGCCTGGGATCCCCCGCTCCGTTTGACTTACATCTACAGGAAATATCCTCGCTTAAATGGAAAAGAAAGAAAAATAAAGACACAATAAGAACACGACTTCTGCTTTCCCTGCAAGCCGCGGGCATGTCTGTCAGGACCTGGGCCTTGTGACAGGTTGAGAGAGAACTTTTTGGGGAAGAGAAACTCTCTGACAAGTCATCCCTGAAAGACAGACTCACGACAAGGCTCCCAGCGGGCCCGATCGTGGCCGCAGGGAAGCGGCGCCTGACTTCAGTCATGATATGCTGATTTTCAGCAGAAAAAAAGCCTGGCTGAAGCAGCAGGGCTGGACTGCCCCAAAAGAGGGTGCAAAGCACATCGCTCAAAATGAGTACAAGGAGACAGTCCCGGCTGCAGACCACTGACCTTTACCAGCTCACCAGCAAATGTCACGAGGAGACAAAGCGAAAGAGCCACCGGAGGAGCCTTTGCTGCAGGGTATAGCAAGAACTAGGCAGGTCGCAGGCGCTGCAGGAAGGGATGTCACCTGAGCAGGTCTCAGCTCTCACCCTCTGAAGCTTCCTGCAACATGGCACTGCTTTAAGGCTACCCAGGAAAGGTGCCGAGAGATGCACACTTGCTCTCCCACCCTCCCTGCTGTGCAGTTGCCCCGCATTCCCTTTACAGAAAAGAGATTTCAGCAGCATCATATGCTGCTAAGAGGCATACAGTAAGAAGGAGCCCGTGCTCCCAACCTGCCACCAGAGGCTGACAAAACCATGTGAACCCCATGCCCACCCCACCGGCAGCTGTTGTTTGAAATATCACTTAGCAAGAGATGTGCACATGCAGCCATGAACAGCATAAACACAACGACTTTCAAAGGGCCTTACTCAAAACTGAACTGGGATGCACTAAATCAGCCCCCACATTCACCAAAAAAAAAAAAAAAAAAAGGTAAAGAAAGAAAGAAAGAAAGAAAGGAAGGAAGGGGAAATTCAGATTAGTCACAAAGAAGTTCCCCCGCCTGCTTCTGTGTGTGCATAAAACACTCTCCTGAAGGCACTGTCTTCATTGCACCTCTGCTCCTGGGACAGGACACCACTTGTCCCCCTGACCCCACTGTGCTCCAGGTTGCTTCCCACAGCAGGCAGTGCAGAGCAGCAGACATGGACAAATTGCCGGACACAGACCCCAAGAGCCAACAGTATCAGAGGGACCTTGGAAGGGAAGCTGCCGAGCACGAGTGGAAGAGCTGGCAGAGAGGCCAGCTCCGGAGGAACACGCTGCACCTCGTGTCTGCTGCCGCTCAGTGGATATTGCTACTCGCCTGCTTGATCTACCTTGGCATAGATGCTCTGCAGCTCTCAAAGGTAAGAGCTGGTGCCCATCCTACTGCCTGCTAGCATGCAAAGCTTTGCATGGGCTTCTTTTAAGAAAAGAAAAAGTATTTAGTTTTTTTTTTTTTTTTTTTTAACATCTTCTGCCCTCAAAATAACTTCCAGCAAGGGAGGTCCGGTGATCCCTGCGCTGCCCCAGGGTGCAGCCTTTGGTAGGCACTCACACATTTTCATTTCATTAAAGGGATCAAGGGATCATCTGAATGAGTGCTTGCTTTCAATGAGTGAAGTTTCTTGGATGAAGACTAAGAAACTAGGTCTCTTGAACTGTTTTTAATATGCCCTCTGTAGAGGCAGATATTGCCAGAAAGCAAGCTAGTGTGTGACAACCCTAGTGAGAGCTTTGGCACAGGTCAGCATCCCCCAGCGTGAAAATGGCTTTGGAAACAGTCAGCTGTATCCGCAGAGCTGCATCTGTGTGTGCCCACAGGACAGATGCTGATTATATGATGAATGAGAATATGTAGCTTTTTATAACATTCTCCCAAGCTCAGTACAAATAGCAGAAACACTCGAGACACAGAATACTTCAGAAAACTTGCAGCAAATTTATTTTCCTCTTTCGCATGTCTGGCAAACTGCTGGATTGCCAAGAGCCTTTCAATGATATTTCAGCACCACTTATGCACTAGCTACTTCTCCTCCCACATCTTCTCTGGGTGCTTTATAACGCTCTTAAAATTGCTGTGTTTCATCTCGGCAGCATTCCCTCTTTCCTCCCACTTAGTCTTGGCAGAGAAACAAGCCAGTCAAGGGTTTGATGGCCTAGGGCTCTGTTCCCCTTGCTGCTTAATGGAAACCTGAAGCCCCATGCAAGTTATTAAGCAGTTACTAAGCTTTAGAGTGAAATCCCTGAGAAAAGATAACTCTTTCCACTTGGTTCTGTCCTCTTTCTCCTCCTTTCACTACTCGGAAGCCAAAGGTGAAGGGTGAGCTTTCTTGCTCGGCTCAGGATGCAGTAACATGCCTCATGTCCCACTCCGGCTGTGCCTCCTGTCTCTTAATACCTCTCAATTCTGTAAAAACATCCACTCAAATTCTCCTTATCTAGAGCAAGGAGACACTGGCTGGCATTGCCACATGTGAGCCTTACAAGCCTAAGATGGCAGAGTTGAGGAGGAGACACAGTCCACGCCTGGAGTTTCCCTTCCACAACAGAAGCGACCGAAACAGGATGCTCAAGGAGCAGTTACTGTAGCAGATGAAAAGTCCAGGCTCTGGGAGCCACCAGAGGACCTTTTCAGTTTGCAACACTTGCTAAGCGCAGGTTCAAAACCACTTTTTATTATTTTAAGTAGGTGACCATGCTCTCCTGATCTGACTGCACCACGCTGGGCAGGAGAAGTCTCCCTGGCCATGCATAGGGGAATTTTATCAGCCCGGATTTACAGGGCTCTGCAGGATAGCCTCATGCTGACCATGTAAAAGTGTAGGGAAGAGGCAACTGTGCCTCTGGCATGCCACACAGGGCAGCTTAGGGAGACACTGCCTGGCACGGCACTGCCTGCTCCTCAGAAGAGTCATCCTCTGCCCTCCTGAGCTGGAGACTTCATCACTAATTTCAATAGCAAGATGCTGGCTGTATTATTTAAGAGCAAGTCTATGTTTCATTAATTGCTGTTGACCTCAGAGCTCTTAAAAAAATGGAGCAGTCAGTAAAAATACAGGAACGATAATATTATGGCACATGCTCAAGAGATGAACAAGAGCATCTGCAGCCCAGACTGTGCTTAACAAAAATGGGCTTAACAAATCTGGTTTCCTTCATGATGGGGCTTGGAGAGCAAGCCTCAGTTGCAATTTCCTAATGAGCAGCAGTGAGAAAAAATGCTAGTGACTGATAGCTTCTGCATCTGCTACGCTTACAGCTTCCCATGTTTCCTGCGGTAACCTCCTCTCACTAATTGGGTGGGATAAGGCCAAGGCCAGGCCACCCTGAAGGAGTTAGAGGGTGTGAAGCTCCCTAATGAAAAACATATATGACATGAAAGTCCCCAGGAGATTTGGAAGTTTAAAGGCTCGTAATGATCTGTTGCAAGAGGATTTTTTACCTGCTAAGAGCAGGAAAAAGTGCAGGAGGAGTGATTTTGCAGAAAATTCACATAGATAAGGAGCACGTGGCCATGATGCTAGTACCTCCTACTATCTCCCGGTGCACAGAAGGTATGAGCCACTAGCATAGCATAGCATAGTAGGCTGCAATTCGTGTGATACAGGAGTCAGGCACATGGTCACAAGGGTCCTCACAGTCAGCGCATCTTGTGATGGTGCCCTGAGATTTGCTCTTTTAGCAACACGAACCTCTCCCCAAAACTTCTGCCTCCTGACACTCCTCTAGAAACAGCTAGATAATAATAAATATGAGATCTTTGGGAACCACCTCAACAAATCTCCTGTCTGAGGACCCTGAACAGGCAAAAATGGTGTGGAAATGATGCAGGAAAATCTGAAGCAGTTGCTGAGGAGTCCCTCTGTGGCCGGAGATCCTCCTGGCATCCTTTCCTGCACACCATGTGAAGGCAGAACAGTGAAACGGGCATGACGAACTTTGTTACTATCTCACCTACGCCTGCGTGGGTACCAGAATAGAGATTTAAAACAAACCTCATGCCTCAGCAACAACGGGGTCGCTGTTCCTACCGCTGCGAGGTTGTCACCTAACCTGCCCATACAGCAACTGTCAGGCAGGACAGGCTGCAAGGGATGTTGCCTGCGGAAAAGCGGTAAAATATCAGCTGTAGCAGCGCTAGAGGGTGCCAGAGGAGGCCTTTCCCGCTGCCCGCACCCGGCACCCACCTCCCGGCCGGCGCTCGACTGTGCCAGGACAGGGCCCTGTGCCCATGAGCCGCGTGTCCATCCTTCTCCTGCGGGCTGCTGCCTCCAGCGCTCCTCCTGTGCCCAGCTGCTCTGCTCCTCCATCAAACAAGGCTAAACACATGGAAATCCGTTCAAGGTGCATCTGACTAGGTCGTTTTCTTTCCCTCGCAAGCCCCTATGGCATAAAGAAGGAAGAGAAAAGGGAGTAGCCAGACTAACCTTTCATTCTTTAACCAGGCAAGAGGCTGAGGGCTTGCGGTTGTGAAGCGACTGCAGATTTGGGCCTCCTGTGGTTAACATGAGACATGGGTTTGAGATGCAAAGTTCAGATTTAAAAAAAAAAAATCTAATAGAAACGCGTGGCATTTTGCATATCTCATCAGCCAGACGCGCTTCTGCGCTCGCCTTCACTTTTTCTGCTTTACTCACGAAACGCAAGTCGACCTGAAGGGCATCTCAGCCGAGCCCGCCGCGAGACGCGCGTCCTGCGACAGCCACATCCGACGCGTCCCGGGTTTATTAACGCCCGTGACAGCAAACGCGGGCGCACAGCGGCAGCGCACGGTGCCGCTGCCCGCGGGAAGCGAAAACGAAAGCGGCGCCGGGCCCGCCCCGGTGCGCGGCCCCTCGCCCCGCCGCCTCCTTGACGCGCGTCTCTCTGTCCTGCTTTGCAGCCCAGCGGCGACCAAGCCCCGTGGACCCACGCGAAGTTCTCAGGTTGGTGGCGGCCGGGGGAGGGGAGGGCGGCGCGGGCCCCCCGCACCCCGCGTTGTGCTCCGCGTGCCGCGGTCCGGCGCCGTTGTCGGCGCGGAGAAGAGGCCGGGAGGGCGCTCGGGCGGGCGGAATCTGCCCCAGCAGGCTGGCGGGGACGGGCTCTGCCGCGGCAGCGCAGGTTGCGCTGCATCTAGAACACAAACCTCCACCCGGAAAGAGTAGGAACGGTGTTTTCCAGAATTACGGCCTTTTTCTTTTCTTTTTCTTTTTTTTTTAATAAGTGAAGAAGTTTCTCGCTTATGGAAAATCTAAGTGATTTTCTGCGCAGTAGCGCTGCAGAGCAGAGCAGGCAGCGCTCCGCACACCAAGCCGCACTGCCCGTTTTGCCCAGTGACATGTCTCAGTAAGAGAAAATAACTATTAAAATACATAAATCATGCTTAAAACACAGCTGGTGGTTAGACCTTCAGTGGAGATGATACAGGTAGCAGGGAATGTAATCTAATATTGTTCAGAAAAAAGCTAATTTTCCAGGAGCGAAAGCTTGGGAAAACTGGCCTCAGCCAGGAGAGGCTGCTTTGTCTGGCAGGAGACCTGGGAAAGTCTTTGCATGGGCATTCCCAGCATCTCAGCCATGCACATTCCCAACACAGTTCAGAGTAAGGTCACTGCTCATTCCTGGAGAAAACCTCTCTCACTGCATCCTGGCTTTAATTTTCCTCGTCTCTGCTCTCTCTTAATGTGCTTCTTCCTCTTCACTCTCTAGGCTGCACTTTCATCCTGTCTTAACCAAAAACACCCAACCCAAAGTCACAGATTCCTGTTACCAGCATCTCCAGACTAAGCGCTTTCTCTTTTCCTTTCAGCTGTGGTCACTTTTCCATCTTCCTGTTTACTGCTGTTATCTTTTGTTCTTTTGAGGAACCTGTGCTTCCTGAACTCAGGGCATTCTGTACATACATGTCTGTATTTTTAAGAAGGAAATACAGGAAATAGTGCGAAAGCAGAAGTTTGGGGGGATAATTCATATGAACTGGAGCTATAGTCCAAAAGGTGCAGCTTGCCCAGGATCTAATCACTATTTCACACTCTTCCTTTACTATTATTTTCCCACCCTTCCTGTAGTCAGTCTTTATAATAACCACCCACTTCTCAAGAAGCCGCTCACCTTCATCGGACTTCCTTTGCTTTCTTCCTTCCAGGTAAAAGCGTCAAAGGAATTGCTATAAATCTCAGTGCCGAGAGAGGGTCTATTCCTATCAGAAATGGCTCCATCATGATCCCCTGCGATGGCCTCTACCTGGTGTCCTTGAAGGGTGATATCAGTTCTTCTGAGCTGGTCAAAAAAGCCTCACTAAAGCTGATCTTGGGAAAGAGAGATGACAAAACCAATGAGGTCCTCTGGGAGCAAACTCTCCAGCACGACGACGAGACAGTCAATCTCATCACGATGCTCTACTTGTTTGCTCCACATAACATCGCCCTGTGGACCAACACCAATGCCACCATTACGGATTTGTCCTTTAGTCTTGTGCTACTAAGTCCCATCTTCTACTGCTTCCGGTAGAAGATGACAGGCTAAAAATATAACGTGTAAAGTACGGCTTTTCCTACCACCAACACCAAACTAGAGACAGCTCCTAATACATCCACCTGTGGGAGGCTTGTTCTTGCAAACTGTACTTGTACCAGAAGACTAGTTTAACCTCCCATCTTGGGGCTATGGAAAGTCTCAGCTGGAGTAAGATAAGTCACAGTGCAAATCGGCTTTATATCACGTTTCTCTCTGGAGCTCTGTGCACTTATTTTGCTATCTAGGATGGATTTTCCTAACACTGCAGAAAACACTGGATGAGTGGAGCTCTTGCGGAGAACCAAAATAAAAGCCAAAGTTGCTCAGATGCAGAGAAACCCTGGGTTTCTCTATTTATTTGACAGTATTTGTAAATAGTAAAAACATGCTGTACATTTGCTAAAGTAACCATTTGTTAAATCAAGAAGATACCTCAGGTGTCTCAAAGCCACTTGGAGAATGAAGAGAACAGATCTGCTAAAGAGCTCTTTGCCTGAGAGAGCAAACTTGGTGAAAGTGAGGGAGCTGCAAGAAAATGCTTTTGGACTGATTCTAATAAATACTGTCAGACAGGTAAAGGCAATGAAAAACAGACAATGTTTGGAAAAGACCTAAAAGACTGCCCCAGACAGCAGAAATACTGGCCCTGTAGTGACTGTGGCATTTTTTTTAGGAGCAGCTTTTAAAGGAAATGGTAAGAACTGTGTGTGCTAGCTTGCTGCAGACTGCTGAAGACCGAACTGAGGGGACAATTATTGGGGCATTTACATCTTGATGACAGAGATGTTATGCTGAAGGAGAACCTCCCCCTCAAGCATGCACACCCAGACTCACAGACTCAGACTTGTCCTGACCCTAAAATCCAAGCGTGTAAAGTTTGGGAAAACACTTTGGTTTTGTAGGTTCTCTCTGCTGGACCAAGCGAGACCTGCAGGTCTGCACCTCTTTTTTCAGACCTGCTGGGATGGCTCAGACAGGTCCCACAAGGCTCCTAGCAGGCCTAGTCAAGCACACACATCCCAGAGAGCTCCATGGGCCTGACCTCCACGTGCACCCGTACGCAGCCTGCCCTCGCTCCCACCACAGCCTAGAGACACGTGCGGTTCTTGATGGCTCCTGCCTGTGTATCCCTTAGCCCGTTGTTGCTGAGGAACAGCATGAGAGCTAAGCACGCAAGAACCCACCATGGACACAAATGCTCCTTATCACGGGTGTGCTGTGAGGGGCAGAGCTGCTGCCGAGGGGCCATTTGCAGTTGGAGAGCGGCAGGTTTCAAGGGCAGGTTGATGACCTTGCTCCGCATGAACTCCAGCAACCTCACTCACTGCTGACTGGGCACACCAAAGTGGTTGTTATAAAGTATTTATGTATTTATGTATGGGCATAAGGAATTTTTTTGACAATTCAGCAAAACACTGGGAAGGCTTCAGACTTCAGGTTGTCAATGCTAAGCGCTCTCAGAGACCTTCAAGCTCCCTTCAAGCCCCCTTCAAGCCCCACCAAGCATGCCATGGGGCTTGAGTGCCAAAGGGAGCTCAGGAAACTTCCTGGGCTTTGGGCAGCTTTCCATGTACTTTGAGACAGGAGGCCTCAAGGCTGAAGCACTTACTTGTTTGGGGCTGGAAAGCAGCTTTTTCTTATCTTGTACCTCCAGGGTGCTGCTGCCCAGCTGCAAGGGGCATTTGAGGCTTTTACCGCTGGTTACCAACCTGCTGCTCTGCCTGCCGAGAACAAACGCAGCTGCCACGCTACCCAAAGCTGCGTACTGTCATGCTCTTTGGCTGAAATGGCTCCTTTCCTAAGAGTTAACAAAACTCTTTTGTAAAGTTTGGGCTCGCAGTGCCCCTTGAGAAAGGGAGACCCTTGAGTAGATATTTTCACATACTTTTGCAGATCAGCTCACCCTAAAGATATGTGAGTCAGGTCCTTCCTAACAGGCTTGTTCCCAACTTTGGCCAACATGGGACAGATGATATCAGCAAAGTGAAGAGGTGCACAGGCTATAAAAAAGCTTAAGCCTAAAGGACTACTGGATTTGTACCTCGAAAAGGATCAACTTTTTCTCCCTGTTTACAATAGAAGGGGACATTTCACTCAGTGGCTCCTGTATACATTGAGTCTGATCTAGGAGATACATATATACATATAGGTGTGTACATAGATAAACTTCTTGTCTTGAAATAAAGGTTGAAATAATTATTTTCCAGAGGTTAATTGCTTGAAATAAACCTCCCTGACATGTGGGGACCTCATGGTTTGTCCCTTGCAGGAGACTGATTTCACAAAATACAGTCATCTACCAGTAACCACTATTACAAAATCATCCCCTATTTTAAGCAGTCTCCACTTACACTATGCCTTACGTTCAACAAACACGCAGTGTGAACTACTCAACACACACACATGCCATATAAATTACAGAAGTTCCCCTCTCTCCTCTTTCCCACCTCCCTGCATGTGTAAAGTGAAGGAGAGCATCACAAAGCTGAGGTGAGGGCCACAGTCATCCCCTGGGTGCCAAATCATCCTATCAAACCAACAGGACTCCCAGTCCCTAGGCACAGTCATGCACAGAAACAGAGCCAGGTTACTGAGAGCAGCCTTCCCCACCAGTCTCAGGACATGTGAAAGTTATAGAAAAGTAGTCATTGACACCTGCCTCAGTGAGATTAAGGCCCCAGAAGAGGAGAGCTGGTGGTAGCTCCTGCTATTTTTGATCTTTTCTCACTTTTTCATGAATCGGTCTGAGGGAATCTGCTCTTTCATTGCCAACCCCAGGATACAGACCTTGGGCTGTGAGACACATGTCCTGCATGTCCCACCATAGCAGTGTTCATAGCAGAAGAAACTGTAGACAACAGCAGAGAGCACAATGGACCAGGAGCTGTTCGTCTTTAAGGAATCAATGAATAGAAACATCTAAGCTCCTTTCATGTCTCTTTACAAGTTATCTCCCTCACTACCACAAACTTTTACCAATAATGGTGGATAATGAGCTTGTGGTTTTAGAGGCCACACATTTCATCACTGGGTGTGAGTCACAGTTACTGCTTTTCTGTCTCAGAAGCAAGAAAGAGTGAGACCTGGAATATGTTGGCAAAGAGCAATAAGGTCTCAAGATCTCAAAGGCCATATCTCAAAGGGAAGACAAAGGCCCTACTGTCCCTTATTTGATGAGTTAATTTCAGCTTTCTATTTTGCTCAGTGTCTGATATTGGGTTTACCACCACCAGCACAGAAATATTATCAGGGCAGATATGTCCAAATTGGGACAAACAGGCGAGATTTGGTTTCAGATATCACTTGGGATTATGTGCAGCAAATGGAAATACTGGTTGATCTGCTTCTCCATCCATCACTTCCTATAGCCAGAGTAAAATTGTTTTACTCTTATAAGTAGCACCCATTTGACCACTTGAAGGGCTAATTTTGGTGGCTGCTCATTAGCTCTGGAAAGCCTCCAGCCTAGACTGTATGTTCTTTCCAGCAGCATCCACCCTTTACAAGAAAAGCAAAGTCCTCCCCATTAGATGCAAAAACCCGAGCCACCTCCCAGCTACACGTGCAGTCAGGTTAAACTCCCTTTCTGAGATGTGTCCTTTCCAGAAGCCGGGCAGGCTCGGCACCCCTGCTCCATGACATTCAGCCTTACCTCTTGCTGGGGTGATTGAGAACAGCAGCAATAACACGAGGAGCAGATGGAAAGAGCCCACCCTCATCAACCCTCTAGACTTTCCCAGATACTTGCATGCAGCTGCAGCCAAATGGTGACTATCAGCACAGGCACCAGTCCCTGTGACGGTTCTGAGAAGCAAGTTGTAGATCCTACGAGGCTGCAGCGCTGTGCGACACTAAGGTGAAAAAACAGCTGTTTCAGAATGACAGAAGCAGCTGAATCACTACCTAAAACCTGATCTGAGTGGAAACAGCCTTTTCTGGGTAGCGAATAGCTACTCCACCCTTGCCATGCGTCGTATCATAGACACGCCGATCACAAAGAACAGACGGACAAAAACACCAAATCCCAGCTCTGAAGCTGCAGTCAAGGGCAGAAGTAGAGAAGGCAAGAAAGTTGCCTGCTGCTAAAGACCATTCCTAAAAGGCTCAAAGAAGGTATCAAGGCAGCACTTAAGTAGATAAGGGGAAGCAAGTGGGTAAAGACTGGAAGACTTTTGCAAGCAGATGTCTTTGCAGAGGGTCAGTCAAGAGCTCTACATGAGAAATGGGACAAAACTATCTACCTGCACTGGGAGCTAATTCCCTCCCTCCACGGCTGGCAGAGGAGGAGACAGTCAGCCCAGTGGTGCTCAGGGGCTGGCAGGCTGCCAGAGTATCTGCACTCCTCAGGAGCCCAAGGTCAAGTGAGGAACTGCTAATTCATACAGTGCTAGGTGCTGTGCTGTAATTGCTACACATCACATCCAAAACCCACATGGTTTTAAATAAGAATTAGTTTTTGGTTTTAAAAAAAGACAACAGGTTGAAAGGTTAGACTACTCAGAGGATATAGCTCAGTCATAATGAAAGGATACAGTTATCTCTTAAGTAATGAGAGATACCCAGATTGCAATCAGTTGAGAGTCATAGGTATAAGCATATTGATTAACCTGCTTTACTCAGCACTGATGTATATCAAATGCCTCACTTATTGTGTACGTTTATCTTGGGCCTAAAACTATATTGTAATCCCACAGAGAGGTGGTAATTTTCTGGCCTTGATGAAAATCAAAATGCTTGACTTTACTCATTTCAGCTTCCTCGTAGGGAAGCTGAGACTGTCTGGTCTCTAGAGCTCTGATCAGCAGTGGGATGTGAAAGAAATGCGTTTGTTCCTTCCTTGCCCTGTTTCTCAACCTCTGATCCTACAGCAAGGACACCGGGGCTTGAAGCTTTGTCTTTGTCCTTTCTGGATTGCCTGGCATCACCACCAGCACAGTTATTGGGTGTACTGGACAGCTTTGAAAGCACACGCATTCTGTAGCCCTCCTGCCATATAGCCATTTCTACCTCATTCAGGAAATTGCAGCAACTAAGATGGAGCAGAGGCTGCAGTTACAGATATTGTGCCTGAGCATTTTAGATACTTGTGACTGTTCACCTCAGAGTAGGTATTTCTAAATCTGTTTTGCAATGCTTACATCTCCTAATCCATCCTCAAAAATGCTCCTCTTCCAGGCAATACTTCCAGGCTTTTTCATTACATGAAAATACTTTCATGTAATACTCACTCACTCACTTCTGCAAAAGGCAAGACATGTGAATTGAGGAAGGTAGTGGGAAACGTACTGCAGGCTCTGGAAGACGAGGGGCCACTTTTGTTTGAAGCAGACGTGAAATGCCTTCCACAGCCTGATGTGCCAGAAGAGTCACAGGGTCCTGCAGGACATGCTCTGATGCTCCTAAAATAAAATAAACAAATAAATAAATAAGGATTGTTTAATTCTCTTCCGCTCCGGTTCTGGACAGCCCAAAGATTAATGCAGCAAGAGATAAGACAGTAAGTTGCCCTCAGGAAGGCTGTTAAAACATACCTCCATCAACCCAAGCTCAGTTTGAGAGAGATGAATAGAGCTTTAAAAGCCCATATTAGCACCACTGCTCCTAAGTAATGTGTGTGGGAGTCATGCAGGAAACTTCTCATGTTCCCAATGCCCCTCAGACTAACGCAAGTGCAAGGCCCCGACCCTGCAAAGGGCAATCTTGCCCATTGTCCACAACTGACAGAGAGGTAAGTGCCCACAAAGTCCTGCAGAGGCCAATCCAGCTGCCTCACTTCCACATCTCCTTCTTGGGATGCTGGAGCAGGCCAAGAGGAAGCCACAGGCTAACATTCCCTTCCATGGGTAGCCTCTGACAACTCAGTTGGCCACACGGGACTGCCTGTGCCTACCCTTTGCATGACAACTCAGAGACCAACATTTATGTCTTGCTAAGTTGGAGGCCAGTTGTCTCCAGCCACCAAGCCATTTTCAGGTCTTCACCTGATTCTTCAAAAGCTTCCTCAAGGGTGGGGGCTTAGGTGCTTTCCTACTCCACCTGATGTTGCAACAGAACATAATCAAGGAGAGAAGAGGCTGTCATTTTTCTGAGAACAGGCCCATTAGGTCATTCATGCTGAGATGGCAAAAGCTAAGAGAGCTTCAGGCTGAAAAGAGAGGCTCACACAGCCCTGAGAAGAACATGCCGAGAGAGGCTGCAGAGAATGTCCCTAGATCTGTGAGGCCTAAATGCCACCCAGTGTGCTGGCAGATGGCATAAGCAAGGTGAATGCCAGGTAAGGTGCGTGGGTGAAACTGTTGGCTCTGTGTAAGCCAGGAAGTCCTAGGTGAATCCCAGTGCTGCAGAGGTGGAAGCTCTCAAAAGACTATGTCATAGTGGGTACATTGGGTGCAGTCCAGCACGGCTGCCCTAATATCATAAGAATGTTCTTGCACCATGCCCTGAGGCCAAAGCACTTACCAATAAAATAAACCCCCTTTCCTGCTGCCCCTTGCCAACCTCCTTCTCACACCGGGAAGTGCACCACACTACGTGAGATCAGCCAGCCACCTGTCTGGTGGGCAGCAGGATCCATCAGCAGCTTGTCATCTTCTGCAAGCTCATCATTTTCACCTCAGCTAGCCAGGAAAGCAGTAAAAGAAGTGGTTTTGCTTTTGCCAGGTGGGAGGCTGACGGGAGAGGTTTAATAATTAAACAAGAGAGCAACAGATGCCAACTGGCAATGCCAGATCATCAGTTTCTGGGCTGGGCAGAAAACTTCACTAAGGCTACAAAACTCACTGAAGTTTCTTTTCTTTCTGCTGAGCCTTCTTCAAAGGTTCTTTGTAGAAACAGAGAGGGCAGATAAGTCAACAGAGAGGGTTATCTTCCACCTCCAGTCCTCCATGCACAGGGTGTGCAATATCTGCTAAACTGAGCTTCGATCATCTGCTCTGTTCTCTCTCAGAGCTGAGCTTGAAGACATCACCTTTCCTTTCCAGCTCTTGGCCTGCAAACGTGCTCACACTTGGCACATGTCATGGTAAGGGCAAGGAGAAGCTAAACAAGGGCTACTGTCACTCTATCGTCACAGGAGGAAAGGGATGAAATTTCAGCAGATTTTCAGTTCAACATGCCCAACACACCACCTCTGCATCATTCTTTCTTACTGACAAAACTCATGAAGATAGAGGATGAGGGGATGTTCTTAGGGCCAGCGAGTCCTTTGGTACAAGGGTGCAAGGCCTCTGAGCATGAGCTGTAACACAGTTGAGCAGGCAGGAGGTAACGGCTCTGGAGGGTCTCCCTCAAGCATGATCTCTTTGAAATATCTCAGATTAGGTTTTAGGTAAAGTCTTGTGACTGTCCTTAACTGGAACAATTGTAGTGGAATTAGGTCAAAATCTCCAAGTGGCCTTTGAGCCCACTTGACTTGTCTGCTGTTAAAGAAATTGAATAGAGAGGTAAATAGTTGATAGAAGTCAGGTCCCATGTCCCAAAGCGGGGTCACAAGATGAGCAGCTCAGGTTGCCTCCCTTTGCTCCAGGGGTGCCTAACTTTCCTGCAAGCGAGCCCAGGCCTCCCAGTGCCCCAGGAAAAGAGGAAATTCCCTCTTAAAAGATGTGGGGTTGCACAAGCTGGGGTGCATGAGACCATTCAGGGTACCCACGACTCCAGCCCTAGTGTTTCCGATACTGCCTTTCCTGGTAAGGTGTTCATATGAGCTGAGGAAATAAAATCAGCAGCTGACCATCCACTACCAAGAGAGTTGGTGGGAAGGAACAACCCAACATCTGCAGACGATGCTACGGGTATGCGATTTGCCTGGTTGTCCCGGAGCAAAGCCATGCAGGGAGAGATCAGCAGGGACCTGGGACATCACCTGCTGCTGGGCCACCCACCCAGGTGGTTCACCGGCCAAGGTGACGGGAAACATGGTTTCTGCCCTGGCCAGGGCCAGGCGTGTGGCTGAGAGGGGCTGCACGCAGCAGGGCTCCAGTTTTCTTTTTCCAGCAAGGGCAGAGGTGGAGGGAGGCAAGCTGTCAGATGCTGATGCAACAGGAGATGCTACGCTGTGATGCTTTAGAGAGGATTAGAAGGAGGAGGATTTCAGTGGCTGGGAGCGGGTGACACAAGCGTGTTAGCTCGGGGCTGGGAAGAACCATGCCAATATTTAACAGCTTTGAGGAGGATTTCTTCTTCCATATTTCTGTAAGCTGGGATCTCTGCCAGATGAGGAGTAGGATGGATAAATAAACGAATGTGCTCCACTTTCCTAAGGCATCAGGAAGAGCTGAGATAGTAAAGTAGCCTTGCCGTGTCCCCACGCACTCCGGGGGCAGGACACACCCCGAAACGACACCACACACTCCACAGCACGCCTGGGGATTTCACAAGAAAACTCCTTCTCTAAACAAACCCCCACAGTACTAGCAGGGGCATTGCTCCATGCTCTTCCCACAGGAGGACTGTTTGGGTTTTGCAGAGAGGAGTCACACAGCACTGTTCTGCAGGCAGCAAGTAAGAAAAAAGACACCAAAAGAATAGGACATGTCTGCAAATGAACTCTACTCACCTAAACCAATAAGCTGACCTCTCTGCAGCTCCAGTAGCAGCTGCAGGCCACGCTGATATGACTTTGCTAAAGCCCTACTGGAGCCAAAGCAAACACTTTCTTACCACCAGACTCTGAGATTGCTGTTGTGTAGAGCTAGATACAAAAGACCTTATGCAAACTCTTGAGCCCGAACCTGAGCGGGAGGCCAAACAAGCTGGGAAGCCAGAGAAGGCATCTGAAAAAAAATGAGAAGCAACTCAGAAAGGAGAACATACAAGTTGACAAACTTCTAAGGTGGGAACTACCTAATATAAAAAATACAGTAAGAAACCAATGGTTTGGTAAAGATTTGGGAGAAAAGTACTTGGGGACTGCAGTGTACTGGGGCCATGCTGAAGACGAGACTTCAGCAAAACGCAAACCTCACAGTGTATGCAAAAACTCAACCTGCAGCATCAGACACGTGCAGTTACCTGCCTGCTGTGCAGAGGCGGTACTCAGAGGGCTTCATCTGCTCCCAGATGCCACCCTTCTAGAAAGGGTAGGAATCAGCATGCACCATCTAAAGGAAAATTATGATATTCAGAGGGGCAGAAAACATCTCTAATGAGTTGCATGGTCCTTTGAGCAGCTCAGGTGTTTATAGACTTGTAAATGGATGATGCAAAAAGAAAAGGAATAACCTGTTTCCTTGTATTTTACACCTTCCTGTTAGGCTTTGAGATGGCGACAGTCAAGCTGTGTCACTGTACGGCTATCTGCAAACCACGCACTGCAAAACACTACTTCTGGGCTGCTTCCTTTGGTGAGATTTCTTCCTGTTATGGTTTCGGAAAGTTTGCCAATGGGCTTCTCTTACAATTGTTTACAGGCATTACCACTGGAGGAAGCAAAAGAGTTAACTAGATAACAAGGAAAAGAAAACGGCTAAATATAACTCAGTCATTCAAGTTCCCTCTGACACATCTTCCTTCATGGGAGAGGAAAGCATAGAAAACAAGAAAATCACTTCCCTTTTTCCTCCTGAGTCAAAACCATTCAGGATTATGACTTGAGCTTTCCTTTTCTTCCTAAAATGCATCTGTTGTCTGGCTGCAGGTGACATTCCTGGTTACTGCTCAAGGTAGCAGCCCACCTGCCCAGGGCTGCAGTGGATTGCAGAGGGACATAGGCCCAGGCAGAGGGAGGCAGGTTCCCAGCAAGTAGCTCCCACAAGTGCCCAGGGCAGCTGGACAGACCCATCCTTCTAGGAAAAAGGTGATTCTAAACTTCCGTGGGAAAAAAACATTCCAGGTAAGACACAGTATGGCTGAGATTTCCCAGTGGTCCTTAGATTACCCTTTACATTTTTTTTTTTTTTTTTTTTAGATTTTTGGCCATGGGGTGTAAGGAAGAGGAGGAAGGTTTGCAAAGGCCATGTGATTCATGGGAAACCCCTAATGCTCCCTGATGGAGCCTGGAGATGAAAATCTTGGAGTCAGAGCAGCAAGAGAGGTAGGAAGGCTTACCCCAGGCCTCAGTGAGAACAAGGAGATGGATCTGGCAGTGGATGACACACAGAGCACAGACTCCCTTTCTACGATTGACAGTTGACTTCAATGGAGCACCCAACATCAGGTCTGGCTCTTACAGTGCTAAAGGCTCTGAAACCCGCACACCTGCAAAGGGAAAATGCAAAATGGAAAATCATTTGGAGAGGATAAGCAGAGGAAATTTTGCGCAGGATAAGCAGAGGAAAGTTTACACAGGGAAAGGAAGAGGCATGTGGAGGATGAGTCAGCAGTTGCGTTTACATATGACAACACCATCCTACATGGCTGATGATTAAGGAAGACAAAGAGGAAGTGAAGGTTAACACTAAGATTACAGTGCTGAGACTCACAGAGAGTGAAAGCAAAGGAGACTGGCTCGTGCAGAGAGATAGCGTGTGTGGAAGCAGAGGGCTTGCTGCAGACTGGGTGCCTTAGCTTTGCAGGCTGGCCCACCTGGTGCTCCACAGCTAGAATCAGTGGAAAGAAATGATGGGAGAGAAAACAAGGGACAGGTGATGTGAAGCCTAGAGATGGCAGCAGCTCATTTCCTTGCACAAAGAAATGCGGCACCTCTGAGGCAAGCCAAATACTTTCCCCTCTCTCTTTTGTACCATCCTGATGTATTGCCCCTTGCAAATTTTGTCATATATTCCAGTGGAGACACACTCGAGATCTCCACAGGAGCACACAGGCCAGGACATGCCCATCTTGTTTACACTGCAGCAGGGAGATGCAAAATGTCTCCATGCCAAAACAACAGCAGGTACACTCTCCCTTTCTCCTTGCCTTCTCTGGAGTTTATTTTTATATTAGGATACTCAGTGTAACATAGGATGCTTGCTTTAGCAGCATGATTCTACAATGTACTGAAGCCACAATAGCACCAAATACATGTATGCAGTTTCATCACGAGGAGGAGGTCATTGCCGGTCTCTCTAACATGCTCACCATCACAGTGCTGGGAAGCCCCTGTCACCGGAAAGCAACACGTGGGCTGAAGCCAGCTGACACTCACTGCTCCCTCCAAAATTTGTATGTTAGTTGTTCAGTTTTATACACTATGTTGGGATGAGCCACATATAAACTTGCATCATGCTGGACTGGCTAAACTCAGGAAACCACTTACATTTGTTTGATCAACTCAGGAAGGAAAGTTATCCACCAGTTAATCCACTCAAGAGATACATCTGCTTATCTGACCCAAAAGCTTATCCGCTGGTACCCTGTGTGTTACAATAAAGTCAGTTCTCTGCACTATAAATGTGACTAATAAGTTACATCCCAAACGATTTCTGAGCTTCAGGAGCATCTCACCCTTTGCCCACCTCCTCTGAGTCTTCTTCTATGGTAGTGTTGCTGGTTCATCACAGCAATGGAGCACTTTTTTCTTACATTTACAAAGAAACATGATCCATCTGTGCAAGCTGGTCTCCTGGATGGTGCTGTGGATGCTGGGTGGGAGTTGGGCTGGTCCTCTCTTCCCATCCCACCCATTTCCTGCAGGACTGGCCAGAAGAGGAGATGTCCTCAGGTCAACAACTTGTACTAAGTTTTCCTAAAGGAGATTCTAGTTTTAAAAGATTAAGACTCCTGCCATGGGTCAACAATTACATACACAGCAACTTCCCTTCTAGGGTCCCATTTATTATGCAGCCCGGAAAGGACTGCTGAAGAAGTCACCATGTGCATCACACTGCTCATGAACTTAGCAGAGGCTGAATTTAACACAGGAAATTTATGGAAAGTGAAGGCAGACAGTGCATAAGATGCAAATCTTGAATGCTGTGAGAACTCTGACGGGAGAACACTTGGGTAAGAACGTCATGAATTTCACACAGTCCGTCGCTCTCAAATTGAGCACAATGTCTTTCTCAAGAGTGATCTGTGGCAGGAGCACATTGTGCCTGGGCTCCCTGCAGGATCCTCCATGTAGAAGTGGCTGCCTATGCTCTGCAGGGAGCTGTAGCACCTGCTCCTCACGGTCCATGTAGGTTTCAGCCACGCTGCAAATCTGGAAGCACCGCTGTAACAGTTCAAGACCAAAGCAGAACAGCCACAAAATCTTGGGAGTAGGCTGTGGCCCAAGGAGACCAAAAAGAGATTTTTAAAAGGGAGATTTTGCTCCCCTGACTATTTGCTGGCTCCAGTCAGATAAAGCAGCAGCTTCTAAGAAATATTGCAATGAGAAATGCCTTGGCTGCAAGTAGGCAGTTTTTTTTTTTTTTTTTTTTTTTTTGTTTTGTTTTGTTTTTTTTTGAG
>JAWLRI010000779.1:3107498-3122208 GCA_034781795.1 Crypturellus tataupa
ATTAAAATTAATCAGGCTGGTCTACAATGTCTGCAACCAGTTCTTTAGAGATATGATTCATATGACTCTTTTTTTTTGTTTTGTTTTGTTTTGTTTTGAGAGAGCTACTGCTGTTCTTATGAAAGAGCAGTCTCTATACACTGTGATGGATGATATACATATATGGTACGTGGATATGGACAGCTCCAGGGCAGGCAGGAGTGAAAAAGCTGCCGGGTCAGGCAACTTTCACCTCTTTACCAAAGCTGCATAATCCTTCCCATTTTCACCTTGTTTTCCACTAGGTAACTGGAAAATTTCAAGCACTGGCATTTTGTGCCCTTGAGCTCTCTCTAGAGTGGCACTAATAATTTTGGTTTTGTTGTCTGCATGTTTTCCACACAGTTCCATGAGGTTGTTTTCCGATAAACTGCTTAAGTTGCCAAATCTGCTGTCTCTAAATCTTCTTTTCTGCTGCTGGGATAATTTCTTGGTTTTGTTTTTCTTTATATAAGACTTTTCAGATTCCTGGAACAAATTTCTACTACACATGACCATTTTTGATGCTGGCAGAGCAGGGTGAATAATTTGGGAATTGAGTACAAGCTGCTATTGCTCAGGGAAAACAAACAGTTTTCCCCTGGTTGCTCAAGTCCTGCTCTCAAAGAGGTCTGAACATCTGCTGCCTCTGTTCTACACGGAATATCACAGGAATTCTCTTTCGTGTGTTTTAAAATGAAGCTTGTTTTGGTCTATTTTTGCGGGTCAAAGCCAGCTGTTTAGCAAGTGGTGATCTTAGTGTCGCCAGGGTTGCAGGATCTCCAGGCTGACAGTGGTTTTGGGTCAAGGCACGGTTCCTAAGCCATCCTGAAGGATGCAGGCTCCCTGCCCTGACATCACAGCTCCCCGTTTCCAGCCGCTGCCACCTCTTTGCCATTGCACTGCTCCGACCTCTGGGCAGGATGGCTGCGCTCGGTTGGTCTTGCTGCCTGCTGCTCTCCTGGGCACGGCTCCCAGGATTTGTTTGTCTGAGAAAGATAAGAAAGAGCTGGCGCAGGGATGCCCATTCCCACTAACCTCCTAGAGCTGATGTTACAGAGACTACAGGTGAACAGCTGCTGCCAGCTGATGTCATCCAAGTCCTTATTTGCTCCAGGTAGGAAGGAAACTGCAGAAACTGCACCAGCTCCCAGGCATCAGCTGAACAGGGCATCTGCTTGGGCACGCGGCCCGTGCAAGGTCACTGTGAGGAAACGCTGGGGATTGCCCCAAAGTGTGCCCGGAGAGGCCCCCGCCGCCTCCCTGCTATCCCCCTCATAGGCTTGGCTTCCTGCGAGGAAAGTGGGCTCATTTACGTTGTGTCTGCAAATCAGAGCTCTCTAGCTGGGCCTTTAGAAAGATCTCGCTAAGGAAGGGTTGTCCTGCATGGAAAGAAATGCAAGTATCTTATCTCTTTCATTCCCTCAGCTGAAAATACATCAATGAGTAGTCATAAGAGGAACCACAGTTTTGCTTCCCAAAAAGTTTGCTTGATACAGAAAAAGCCAAGTAACACAGATAGCTTCAATGATACACCTCTCTCATGCCTTTTCTCTCAATAAGTGCCTTCCTTAGTGCCTCAGCCCCATGGTTAGGCTGCACTTCAGGGGCAGAAACCCCATCCTGAGCTCTCCAACTCCCCCACAAAGACACACCAAACCTACTGATATAGTGATGATGAAAAACAGACAAGGGATGGTCCTCAGGGATTATTTTGTACCCAGAGTATTTCAAATCTTTAAAAATATATATATACATGTATACACACACACATATATATATATATGTACACACACACTCTGCCGTGAGTATATTCAGAAGCATGGCAAGGACCCCTTGATCCAGACGGCTAGAGGAGGCACCATCAGGTTTCCCTCATGCTGAATGAAAAACAAGTTAAAAACACAGTTAAGTTGCTAAGTGAGACTACAGGAGACAAAACAGAGTATTAACAACAACAGCTAGCAGGGTTTTTCTTAGATTTTTTAGTTTTTTAGATTTTTGCCAGTTTGTATTTCTATTCCACCTTCATGCAATATCAAGATATACGGCTAAGTTTTGTTCCATGCCACTAGTAAAGTTAAGCCTTCTTCTGCAAGTTGGGAAGGAGAAGAGCAAAAGGCAAAGGTTAAGAGTGTGTATGTGTGTGTATATATATATATATATACGTATATATATATATATGTATCTCCTTGCTCTCACTAGTCTGTATATAGGACATATTCCGTGTACCTGATGCATTCGCAAAGCTGGTACAGATCTATAGGTGAAGTCTTTGCGTAATGGAACATTTTTAAATAAATACCAATCAAGAATACTTTTTCTTGTTAAAATAAAGTCCAAAAGACCTTGCAAGATCTAAGAAGAAAAACTACTTCTAAGGTTAACAATTTATATTGATGTTATGCTTTGTTTTTTCTTTTTTTTTTCTTTTCTCAGGAATTTTAAAAATAAGAAAAAATGGAAAGGGTAAAAGTAAAACCTATTTGAAGATGGTTTTGACAACAAATTGGCTCATTTCAATTTTAGTAGCTTGAAATAGCAGTTGCGACTTAATTTTCCATCTGCTCTGAAGCCATGTTTGTAGTTCACAAAGCAGCACTGGCTTCTGATTCAGATTCTCAAATAGTTTCACTTTACTGCATGAATCACATCCTTGGGAAACTGCAGAAAAGCTCTTCTAACACCAAGGCTCAAAACGAGAAGCAGGTTTAATTCATTTGCAATCCTTTGACCATGAAAAACATAGATGCCTCTGGAGACATAAGAGGCAGGCTGCAGAAAGCTGCTATAGCGTGCAGGCTACAGAAATATTGCTCCCTGGTATCTTGTTCTCTTGCTTTGTGTTTAGGCGCCAGTTTGTGAAATCAGCTCCTAGCATGAAAAAGCCTAGAGTGTCTTTCCAAGCTTTTGCAGCACTCTTGCTGACTAAATTTCAGCTTAATCATCCTTGGCTGAAAGTCAGAGCGTTTTCAACATGGTATCTAAAGGAAACGTTAACTCAGAGTTTGCTAGTCCCACCAACTGGTGAATCACTCTGGCTCCTCCTCTTCACTGGTGGCGCACAGACACCTCCAGCAAGTATTTTATTTTGTGCTCCGTCTTGATAATCAGGAGCTCAGGAATTCTAGCAGTGCATTATTTTTCCACCGTGCTGTTTGCTTCTTCAGCTCTGGCTCTCTCAAGGATAAGCATCATGGATGACCCAAACTCCATAGAAAACGGAAACATTCCACAGAAAAGGAAGTTCTCTTGCAGTCAAGTGGCTTTTTACGCATCAGTGTTTCTCCTGATTCTGATTTTTTCTCTGGTTCCTGTAGTCCTCTATGTGCGCCATTATAAGCAGGTAAGGACAAAGCAAAATTTCTACATTTAGAGCGTGCAGAACATTAATTCTCGTGATGAGTCCTGCTGCGTTTATACTGTGAGCAAACTCATAGTTGTTCTTTCTCTTTCATGACAACCAATGCTTTTAATGTCAAAGGTTTTGGCTGACAGCATGTCCACATTGGGGAAATGTCTTCAGTATTTTGGTTTAATATCCATACGATACTGGCTTTTGCTCCATTCTGTTTCCTCTCCTGTACCAGTGACGTTAGCTGTCTCGGTGCAGCGTGAACAAGTGCTGATGCTCCATAAGGACAGGCAGGGCTTAGGAGTCTGTCATTTCAGCCAGCACTAAACCTGTTTACTCTTGATTTTACCAAGTGTTAACAGAGCGTAGCACAAATAGCAGTCATCAAGTCAAGCTGTCTTCTGCATTTCATTAGCTGCTTTCAATTTTTTTCTGTATCTCTATGTAGGCTAAGAGCCAAAAACACAGGCATCAGCCAAGAGCTTCGTTTGCTGAAGCCTGGGGTTTTGCTTTGTGGTTTCCAAAGTGAATTACTTCCTGCAGGATCCAGGTGCTAGCCTAGGATGTCCTTTTATGTATCCTGCTGTGAGTAGCTCCTTATAATTCCTGTTTAAGGAAAGAAGGGGACATGGAAAAAGTCCCCTTTGACTGAAAGGACAACTTGCTCTCAGGGGCTTACAGATCTTTGTGGCATGATGGCACCACAGACCCCTCTAAGGAATGATCCTATAGGGCACTACTTGTTCTTATAAAATATGAAGAGGGGAGCCTGTTCTGCACCTGGCAGCACTATCATGTTAAAAACATATTTTTTTAATTGCTTTACTGCTTTTAGACCTCCCTCCCCCAACCCTTTCCCATCTGCAGTCTGTGACTGCAACTGCATTCCTCCGATGAGAGATCGAATGGTGCTGAGTACAGAGATACTCACTGCTCTCAGCACATGTTCCACACCTCCCCGTATTCATTTTTTTTTCCCATATTGCAGAAAAACAGCTTTCTTAGTAAGTGGAAGAACTGCCATCAGTCCGTTAGGTTCCCAGTAATTAGGGAAGGCCAGGGCAGGCAATGAAAACCATACCCTGTTAGGAACTGCCAGCATCCTTGGCATGCAGGACAGCAGCTTCCTAGGAAGAAGAAGGGGTGTAATTTCATGGTGATTCAGAAATTCCAAGGCTTGCAACCTGCTAGATGTGAGGGGGAACTGGGTTCCTACACCTGTAAATCTGATTCCAGATCTCTTTTTGGGCTCAAGCCAGCCAGCAAACCCAGCTTTGAACTCACTGCGCCAAGGGAGCGTGACCTCCATAAGAAATCATGGAGTTGCGACTTACACGAACATACCAAAATCTATTGCCGCTGACAATTTACAACCCGGGCTTCCATGAAGCCTCCTCCTTCCCTGGGCTGAGAGGATGCTAGACAGCAGTACTCAGTTGGGGACCAGAAATTCCTATCACCTTGAGCAACTAAAGCTAAGCATGGTTTACTGGTTAAAGAGGAATGGGCTATAAAGTATGAAACTGGTGTCCCAGTTCCGCTGACAATATCAGGCGTAACACCTTGGGAAAACCCAAACCCTCCATATGTCCTTCTGCCTCTCTGCATAGAGGGTGCAGAGACCCAGAGTGACCCCAAGAAAGCAGCAAGTGTGACAAGGAGGAGCGATGCTGTGCTTGCTGGCCTGGGCTGCTCTAGCATAAGCTGAACCAGTAACCAGCTTCAAGCCGAGTCTGTCTCCAGAGGGACAATACATGTGGTAGCCTGCGAGAGTTGAATCCAGGAATGGAAACAAAATCCTGCTGGGCAGCCTTGATACACAGGAGGTCTTGACTAGGCAATGCTGATGGCTCTCTTAGGGAAACACCACCAGAGCAGGTATTAAGTATATATAAGAAAGTTGATATATTTTAGGCATTTAAAAGTTTGCACCATTGCTTTCTCATAACAAGCCATATTTGAAAGCAGCAATTGTTTGAATTATGGCTAAAAAGTTTATTTCTCTTCCTGGGAGAAGGCTCTTGGTGCTCCTCTGCTGAGCAACCTGATGGAGCAAGAATTCTCAGTAGAAAATAATGACCAAGCTCTGCTTCTTCCCACAGGCAACAGGGACATGCTGGGCCCACGGCTCCTGTAAGTACTGACCTGCTGGAACTTCTGCTAGATTTGCACTGTGATAAAGACAACTGCAATCAACAGTGTAGTCCTCATGCCTGGCTACGCCTTGTCCACAGACAGGCGGAAATTCTGGGCACAGAAATGTGTAGCCCAGAGAGTGCTGTGGTTAGGGCAGGGATTCCTTAGCTCTGGACCCGAGGCTGTCAGCTGGCAGCCATCTGAGCCCAAAGCAGTCAAGTGCACCTCTCTGAATTGGTACAGCACAGTCAGCATTGCTAGGGGTCAGACCTACTGCCTTGCAGTGGCTTGTGCATCAAATTCTTGCAAAAAGAGATCTATCACTTCTCTCAAGTGTTACCTCACCATGAAGCAGCCTTAGGGTAACATCCAGTGTGCCAACTTTGATGCTCAGAGGGGTTTAATCCAATCAATGCAACACTTGGGCTTACATAAAATTTCACATAATGACTGCTGAAAATGCAAGACCCGTACAAGGATAGGACACGGCGGTGTTCGTTATCTCAAGGTGCTGGTCAGCACTGGAGTATGAGTCTTGTCTCCTCACACAGTATTTATTGCTATCTGCTTACCCAGTTCCTTGTACGCGCCGTGTGGGATGTGACAACCCTTCTAGCTTTAACACTGGTAGCATGTGCTCACTCTGTGCGGGAGGGCGAAAGCCTGGGGACATCCCACAGGTTCAGCTCTCATGAAGGACTACAGCCCCAGCAGCCAGCAAGTGAGGGTTTCCACAACCACCTTCATCATCCTCAGATCCAGCTGAAACTCTGCGCATAAATTACTTCTTACTAGAGCTCAGTTCAGATCCGATCCTCAGCCTTAAAGGCTCCTGTTCTTTTGGCAGATAACCTGTCTGTACAACAAGCCTCTCCAAGCCACCCGTGCCCCCATAGGTCCTTCGAAACCTCTACTGGCACTTGAAGATTCAGACCCCTCCGAACACTTCTGAATTATAAGAAAATCCCAGATTGTAATCACAAGAATAAAGTAACAAAAAGTACCAGGAAGGTAGTCGAGAGGTGTGCAATGGAAATCAAGCTTATGTAGAGAATAAATACAGTTAATCACCATACCCTTTTTGTCCATTTTCCCCAGTCGACTCTACCGCTAAAGATACTCTGATGTGGAAGTGGAAATTAACACACTGCGATGGATTTGTGGTGACGGATCCTCACAACGTGACCATCATGGAGAGTGGCAACTACTTCATCTATGCTCAGATCTTCCGTAGAAATGTTATGAACGAATCTTTCAGCCTGGCACTGAACAAAGTGCCAGAGATCCCTCTCAACAAGGTTGTGGGATCAAACAAGGGGGATAATAGGGGTACCATAAATTTTGGGAGACCTTTCTCGCTACAGAAGGGAGATAAGTTGTACTGTCAGATTAATTTTACAGTCAAGTATATTCTGGCACAGAATCAGACTTACTGGGGACTGTATAAAATGTAGCTCTGTGTTAGCTCCTCCCTTCCTCCCTCCAGGAAATCTTACAACACTTATCATCATGGCAGAAGAGTTTGTGATTTCTCTTTGTATGTAATTCAAGTTGATGGAGTAAATATCATAGGCTGGTATCCTGCAGTGACAGACTAAGATGCAGAACTAAGTGAATAGAGAACTCTGGTAATAACGGATGTCAAAACGGACTGTCATGAGATAGGAGAGAAAATTGCTTCTTGGAGGAAAAGATCTTAAAACTTTCCCAGGGATGACCCTAAGATCCTGGGTGGGGGGGAAAAAAAAAAAAACAAAGTTATATTCAATCCACCTGGAGCTGGGAGGAGCTCTACTGTGTAGCTGGTTGTTAGTATCTCGGGGTCCCTTCTAACAAAAGGTGCTATGTTAAGCTAAGTTGTTCTATATCATTCCTGCGCAGCTGCCCGTGAAGCAATGTGTCCAATGCACAGGGACAAAATAGTTCAGAGATGGTCCGGGACAGAAGAAAAGCTTCTCATCTCCTGCTACAACTTTGCCCACTCTGTGCCATCAGCAAGGGGAATTCCACAGCAGTGTCCCAACTCTGGCTGATTAGCCCAGAAACACAGGGGATGTTGCTGTATGTGCAATATGTAAACAGATAGTGCACAGAAGAAATAAGGAGAGAAGGACATGTATGGCAAACACAGGCACAGGACAGAAAGCAGAGCATGCAGGCTTTGAACTCTGTTAGTGGTTATTTTTTTTCCCCTACTTCTCTGTGTAGCCTGGGTTGCAATCAGGACAGGGCAGAGCATGCCACTGTGCTGGCATGACACAGGAAAGGGTTGAACATCGCTCCTGCTACTCGCCCCTCACAAGCACAGGCTTGGTGTCCAGGACAAAATAAAATCCAGGCTGGTATGGCAGCAGGGAAGGGGGAGACATGAGCTAAGGCTGGAGCTGCACACCAGTCGCCTGCTTGAAGGCACCGGTGGGTGCCTCAGTTCAAGGCATTGCTGCATCAAAGATGAGCATTACGTCACCTGTGTACAACATGAAAGCCTCAAGGCTCCAGCAAAAGCAGAGTGCCCGCAGGAAACCATCTTCCTGATGGCCCAGCAGCCCCACAGGGTGGCAGCTGCACCTCACCGCACTTTCCCAGGAACCCTGTGCTTGCCTTCCTACCACCTGGACCTGCACGGGTGGAGCTGCGCTGCCTTTCCTCAAAGCATGTCTCAGCCTCGTGGTTTCACAGGAGAAAGCAAAGCAATGAAGCTGTCTGGAAATAAACAGTGATTTGGGGTGCGCTGGGGCAGTTAGAGGTGATGATGGCACTAACAATTTTATATACTGTACTTTGCACTCTGAGGAACTAAGCTAAGTTTCCACAGCAATGTCATTAGCCTTAGGTTTTGTTTTTATGCAAGTATTACCAATGAAAGAAATGCCTTGTCCTCACTCTGCTTTGTTAATTATCTTTCGTTTAAAATAAAAATCTCAAAGACCACAAACAGATCTCACTTCTTGGATACGGACAGGAAAGATAACTAAGAGATGCTTCTCTCTACCATTCCTCTGCATTCACTGGGTTGCCTAAGTAGGACATGCTCCAAGGGGACGGCAGTGTCAGGACGGTGTAGGAACAGTCAAATCTCACCTTAGGTGCAAGTTGAACACTTGTTTCCCAGAACTTTCCAGAAGCCAGTGGGATTCAGATACCAAAGTGCCAGGGTCGATTTTAAAAGGGGGATTCCTGCTCCAAAAGCTACTTTAGTTCTTTGAAATTTCTACCCCAAGTTGTTTTCTTGCAAAAGCCCCACTGAAGGCTATGGAGACATATTTAAGACATGCAACTGCTCATGAAAATCCTGCCCTCCGCTGCCTGAGCACAGAGAAGTCATTAGGAAGCACCTACATGCTTGTAGTCCAAGCAAATGGTTCTGAATGTGTTCTGCTTGCCTTGCTGCAGTTGAGCATTGCTCTTCTCTTAAGACTTCATGGCAGAAGCAGAACTAGAAAGCGCATTCATTCATTGCACTCATGACTTGAAACAAGAAACCTTCTAAGCCACGAGACAAGCCCCTGCTGAGCGCCTGCAGCATAGGTTCATCATGAGCCTCTCTCCATGACAGTAACTGGGTGGCTGATGACAGGGGAGAAGGCATCCACCCTGCAAATCTGAATCCACTTTAGCAGTAGAACTAAACTCTCTCTGTGATCACAGATAGAGAAAATGCCACACAGAGGAGCAGAAGCCTTTATCTCAAAAGAGCACTATGTCTTTCTGGGGTGCATAGAAACTCACAGTATTTCAATCCAGAGAAGAAGAAAGTTTTGTGGCTGGGCAAAAGAGAATGGATTTTGCAGATCTACCATGATTTATCAGAGCATGGAAACCAACAGGAACATAAGAGGCTGAAGGGATGAAGTGAAGCTGTACAAGGCTGAAGACCAAACTGCAAGAAGTCTCAGAATTTTATTTTCTATGGAACAGAGAATCTGCTCTTTGTTACGTGCATTCAGTCCCAGAACAAGCTTGGCAGGGAAAAGGGAGTAGAGGGGAAACTGCATTGAGAAATGCAGTTCAGGCAATTAGTTACATCTGTTAAGCAGTTTTCTCTTAGACTCATAATTTGCAGTTACAAATCTTTGTGCTTGGTTCACACTTGAACCATACTCCTCTATTTGCAATGAGGGAAGCTACTCTTATTTTTTTTACTTAATCAAATGCAAAACTTTGACTGAAACACTTCTTTAAAGTGCAAGTGACTATAAAAAACACTTCTGTGTTTATAGTTTTAGAGGAATAAACCTGCAGGGATTTGCCAACGTGGTCTGCACTAAAACTTTTGAGGGCAAATACATGGGCAAGTGTATCATGGGATTAGCAGTTACTTGAGCATGAGCAAGAGAAAACATCTTGTATAAAGAAAACTACATACTGCTTAACAGCTAATCAAAGAAAGTTAATATTCTGTTTTGCTGGTGAAATAAGAATGAGAAGAGTGTTGTATTCTTTAATAAAAGCAAGAACTGTCAAGCCTTTCTATTCTGATCAGATGATTGGCATATCAGAGCAGATGTGAGAGGTGGGTACAGCCAAGGATCACTGCATCTACATTACATCTGCATCATCACTCCTTATTGCCGTTGGGTAAGACATAAATTGTGCCTGCAATCAGAACTGCAAAAGCTGTATCCAAAAAGCAAGATGTAATTTTATTCATTATAATGCACAGTTTTACTGGGTTCTACTACTGTTTAAATGTTGCGTATTCTGAAGTATTAATGTTCAGCGCCTGTAGAGTTGTCATTATAAAGCCTTTTTGTATCTCTGCTTGACTATTTGAATGTAAAATACCTTCCCAGCAGGCTACAATGCAATCAACTTCTGTTCTACCATAAAAACGGGAAGTGATAAAGCTACCGTGACCATCTATAAGGGTGAACATGGGAAACTATCGGGATATCCGTTTGCTTTGGTCAATTTGGAGGCTGCAAGGGAGAGTGAAGAAAATTGCCTGGAGGCCAAATCCTCCCTAAGTTCAGGCTGGAAAAGCTATCACCAAAGCCAGACGTGGATGCAGACCCACCTCTCCTCTCCCAACACACCATTCCTGACTGCTGGGAAAAGTGACAAGCAGAACTTCTGTTAATTTTGTTTGCAGTATCAAGTACTCAAGACTTTTGCAAATGAATCCAATAGACAGAACAGTTTTGCATGTTGAAGCTAAGCAAGCTGACCTTGTCCCTGGCAGGACTGCCACCTAAGCAGACACTTACAGTGAGGAGAAAAAAACAAACCAAAACAAAAACATATTACCAGCACTTTACAGATAGGGAAGAAAGGCACACGAAGGTGATGCGATTTCCCTAAGTTCACCAGAAGCCTAAACAAGCAGGAATAAGAAATGTAAGGATGGTAAAGAGTCTGGCAGTGACAGGAGGCTGTCAGTACACCATTAACCACTCACTCCGGCATCCTGGGGCACTCAACTGCATGGTGACTCCCGGGCTGTAGTTAGCAAGGAAGCAGGACCTTGTTTCTGCTTCTCTTCTTTCAAAATACGATTTTATGTTGAAAGGCCCTTCTAGGGGAAAGGTGGCCCATCCCACCTTTCATCTGAGAAAAAAAGAAGTACCCCATTGCATTTATTTTTCTTTGAAATACAGCATTTTCTGTTTCTCATACTGCTGGTGACAGTGCCACTTTATAGGTTTCTATACCCAACAGGAAAAGCACATTTACTTTTGGATCCTTTGATAAAGGACATGGGTTTAGAAACACAGTGACATTGGGAGAACCACCTCTGCATCACTTGGTTGATGCAGAAGACATCATCTGACATGGGGCAACTCTCTGTCTACTCCTCTGGCAAACTTCTAATATGATAAACAACTGGAGGCAACATCCATCATCCTTGCAAATTCCCAGAGAATGGCTGAAGAGAAATCACAGGGGTTTGACTCACTCTGGAAGAGCATCACAACACGTTTCCATATCTGACAGTGCGACAAGCAAGGGTAGGTTGCCATTACTCCCTGAGATCCCCAACCCATTTCTTGCTATTGCAGGTATCACCCCTCCCAGATGCACCCTTGCACTCTCCCTTCCTAAGGGAAGGTTCTACATCATCTTAAATCCCTCAGATATTTCCAACTTTAAATAAGGTCTATTTGGTTGATAAAGTCTCCACCACCTGCAAAGATTTGACTCCAAGTACTCCCCCCTCTCATCTTGCTGGAAACTTGCTACCACCCACCTCAAACTGCACCACCATCAAAGATGAAGCTTCGTCTTCATGGAGTCTTGAGTCTCGCCCCTGGCTTTCTCAAACACTGTGTACCAAAAGTACAGATTTCAGTTAAAGAAGTTAATCTTTGCCTTAGAGATTTTGGGGGACAGAGAAGAGGAGGAAAAAAAAAAAAAGGTATGAAAAACCCCAGACACTAAGCATTTTGCATTTTACTTCTTTCAATCTTCAGATTTTAGAGCCAGTTGTACAGTTTTTCAGGTCTCAGCCACAATTTTTAATATTTGAGACTAGGAATAATGAAAGATCAAGCCAGCCATCCTAAAAAAAAAAAAAAAAAAAATGGGAAAACTGTATAGGAATTGTTTTTCCTAAACCAAACGAATTAGCTTGAGCAGTTTTTTACGTAACCGATGTCGAAATCTTTCCAGGAAGCTTGACACTATTATCTTTTTATTCTCAGCATACATCTGCCTGATTTGATGTTTCCCTTTATACTGGAAAGATGGCAATTCATGGTAGCTCAGTCTAAAGGTTGGTTGTGAAGTAACACATCACAAGGTCACAAATATTTGGTAGCTCAGAACAATATTTCCTAGAAATTATGATACAGCCACGTGTTTTACACTGAGCTCTTCTCTTTGGTCTGTTTTGGATTTTTTTTTTTTTTTTTTTTTTTTTGGTAAGGGATTTCATCTTACAATTCAAGCAAAACTGAGCACAGGAAAGCAAGGGGAAAGGAACCATCTCTGTCACCAAGATGGGCCAATGCTTGCATGAGATCAGCTACAGAAGGGCATGCTCCACTTGCAAACAGAGAAAACAAAAGCAATAAAGATCATTTTGCAAAAAAAAAGTACGGCGGAAAAAAATAAAAAACCCAGCAGAGTTTGATCCAAATTTCTATGAGTTTTGCTCATTATGAACACACATTCCTGCCACGTGCCATGTGCGTGCAAGGCTTTCAGCCTGTGGCCAAGAAAAGGACCAATCCTGCTGGGCTAGAGCTCAAATCCAACACTCAGTTGAGCTACTAAGAAGGAAAGGGAGGATATCAAGGAAACAGGACCATATACAGCAATTCACACATCCTGCTGATTTGTTATGTAAAAAAGTCTGAAATTTCATGTACTTTGAACCGTAAAATTTCTGCTTACACATTTTGCCAACACTGACTATCACTCAGCTTTTAAAATCTGTTTCTGTTTACTTATTCAATTCTTATCTATTTTGCATTGTTTTCCCTATGTACGTATTTCTCATAGAGGAAAGAGAAGATTATGAATAAATAATATAAGCACTTAAAAGTTTTAAAACTGAAATAATGCAAAACTATATATTTCATTACACAAAGTAGGAGATTTTTCTTCTTTACAATGCTAGTTACACTGTTGCTGCTGCTGTTGCTTTTTAAATTAACTTTAATTTAAATATTTCAAAAAGGAAAAAGGATGTGAGGGGAAATTATCAGACATGAACACCAGAACCAGAGCCCAGTTCTCACGCCAAAGCAAGCCTAGGTAGAAGAAACAGGGAAGCAATTATTTAGGGAGATCAATGGGATTGTTCCAGCCCAAAACTATTCACATTTCCCCATGGGAACAGATGGGGTTAATTTTTCCTGCCGGAATCCCAGCCACAGATCAGAAAGCAACAAACTGCTAAACGAACACAGAACAAACTTTCCACGTTCAGGAGTTCACTGTCTATATAAGGCTGTTTGGCAGTCTTTTTGCTACTCCACAGGCATTCATTAATCTTTATTCATTCTTATTCATCCCAATTTTTCAATCAGATTATTTATTCATTAAGGTGTTGTGTTTGATCATTCAGCAAAATCAGACACTTGTGAACCCGTACAGTTGCTCCAAGTGTGTAGTTCAGGATATTTTTGCTATTCATGGTGTGTTATTGGACTGTGATAAATTTGAAATAGCCACCTAGGGCTGCCTGCATGTTTAACTTATAGAAAATACACTGATAGGCTAAAGCTCCTGAAGATTGGCTTGTAAAATCTGTCATTGTCAGCACAACTAAAATAACTTGCTTTCGCTGATGATAAAAACATCCCAGAATATGACCAGATACTGGAATATACAGCAGCTTCATCAGTCAACACGCAAACCCAGTCACACTCAAATATTTACGTTGGTCTCTAAGGACAAGGGCTAGACTATTAGTAATTTACTATTACTGTGAATGAGGAAAGTTGAGAAATGAGGTCTGGACTACATCTATGTTATTTACTGGGACCTTACTAGAGACCTGCAGTCTCAAAAGACAGGACAAAATTGCAGAGTTTTGCCTGGAAGAATGTGGACAGATGATTGGAATGGCAGCAGCATGGAGACCCTGGAAACATTATTTTTTCTCTCCTTCAGAAAATGCTCAAAAAACACTTATTCCACCTCTGGAATTCAGTACATAATTGTAATTTTAATCATGCCTCCAGCTTCCAGTAACAGAGTCCTTGTGGAACCTGCTTTGTTGGCAGTCTTTGCATTGCCTGATACTCATGAAACCACATGAGTATTCTTCATTATTAACCAATACAACTCAAGTGAAATGCCTACAGTATCTGGGACTGCAGAAACACGAATTTCATACCTTGAATGTCTGCAAACATGCAAAAAGGAGAATTCACAGTTCAAGCTTGTAGGGAACCAAAGTGCAAAGTGATCAAGACCAGAAAGTCTTGCAATAAAGCAAGATCAGATCCCATGCCCTTTGCAGCAGTGTGCAGCAGTGTTTGGATCTCCTTTTTTTGTTGTTTTTTAAATTCCTGTGTTATTATTTTGAAGCTGTTCTGCCTGCTGCATGGTCTTGCAGTTGTGTTCGCAGTATGAAGCCATCATTTCCCATTTTTCCTCCTGCTGAACGATATATTTGGGTTTGTTTCTGGTTGGCCAACTACATGATCAAAACACACATGCAGGAACTTCCATAAGTCACAGAATCACAGAATGCCTAAGGTTGGAAGGGACCTCTAGAGGTCATCTAGTCCAACCCCCCTGCACATGCAG
>JAWLRI010000779.1:3139355-3185510 GCA_034781795.1 Crypturellus tataupa
CTTTGGCCGCAGTTATTCGCCTCTAGACAAGGAGCTCCGGCGCGAGCGTCCGCTCCAGAGCCCTTCCCTTCGAGATCAACTTGTTTTGAAAGCAAACGAGTTACAACATTTAGTGGGGCATAAAATGGTTGGAAATAAGCTTTCTATCTTGCACTTTTTTTTTTTTTTTTTCTTGAGAATATGTGGGGAAGGATCTTTGTTAATAACTCCGGGGATCTGATCAGTTTTCACTAGGTTTGACATACGTGATTTAAAGTCTTGGATGCTAGGATCAAGACATGCCATCAAGATACAGCAATAACATAGAGAGTGTGAAGCAAATACAGTCTAACAGACCAGACACCAAAGCAAAAATATTCAAATGCATTATTAAAAATAAATAGAAATGCCACTGCATTGGCGTCCACAAGATAGTATTTAAACATAATTTAGCCTATACGTTCCTATTCACACCCCACAGAAAACTTTAAAAGCAGACTTTGCTTCCAGCTGTTGAATAATGCAGAAAGCTACTAATACATTTCTCTTAGGTATGGTTTTGGGGAGGGAGTACAGCATTAGTGGGCTCAAGCTTGCAGAAAGAAAATAAATTGGCCAAAATAAAGATTAAAGAACAGTAATATAATTTCACATGGGAAAACTGCTAAAGGAGAGAGAGACAAATGAAAGGATGTGGACAAAGGGTGGACAAGTAACAGGAATTAGCCTCTAGTTTGCTTGGAAAAGCTTAGAAAATGAGACAGAAAAATAAATTGAGTTACACAAGATTCCAAAACAACATGAGAGCTAAGCCTACCATGGAAGCCTAGTTGACCATCCAAGTCAAAATCCATGAGAATGGGAAGGATAAACAACAGAACTATAATCCTTCATAGAGAGAAGGCTACTTCTGCCCAAGGAGGGATAGGTTCTTTGAAAATCCCATTTAAAAGGGGGATGGACAGTACTGCCTATCTGGCAGTACTGTGATAGCTTTAACACAGGTCTTCTCTCTTTTCTCTCTCATAACTTCCAGAGTTACTAGAGGAGGAATTGTTTCCACAATACCAGGTCAGGGGAGGACTGAGTAGGAGACAGATGAAAAGGAAGCCTGACTTTTTCAGGCAGTCTGAGGACAGCAGCTACATTCACATGCCTCGGGTTAAGCCCAGGACATCCTGCATGGGCAAACCATTCTGGCTCAGATAACTGTCAGCTGGCTAGTGCTATCCCAGAGCGCTGAACTGAGCAGACAGGAACACTAGCAAGCAGCACGAGAGAGGAGAATCCCATCCAGAATTCCTCACACAAGCAGAGAGATAAGAGGACATGGCCTTGCAGGCTGTACATCTTGGGCTGACCATTTGCAGAGACCATCCAGCAAAACTTCTCAGACCTGCTGCGGGTTTGCATGGATGTTTATGTTTGGTGTGCTAGGCAGCCACACAGTTTTACTCGCTCAGGTTGCAACTGCTCTGAATGCTGCTTCTCGCTCTGCAGCTGACCCTCACCCGGGGTAGGGGCCCTAGCAGCACTCCCTCATGGTGGTGACCACCAGATCCCCAGCTCAGTTGCTGTATCAGCTTTCTTTCAGGCAAGAACAGCCTCTGTAAGAGCTATGAAGGAAACTGTGACCCAAAAGGCACCACAAAAAAATGGAAGTGGCGGAGCAGGGCTAGGCCAGACACTAAAGGAAATGCAACCCACCATTCATCTTGTCTGCTAGGGAACTTGTGTTAGGGAACATGAGGTAGATGAGAAGGCAGCAAGTCTGTCATCACCACAATGACTAAACCAGAGTTCAGCCTTACTGTCAGGAAATCCACCTAAAACTACCTCTTATTTTAGCAAAAAGGAGACATGGGGCTTTGACCTTGGCCACTTTTTCCAGATGCTGTGCCTGGTTCAGGGACAAATCAGCTGAAAATGGAAAATAGGCTCCAAGTGCTTCCTACTCAGCTTCCCAGCAAGCTCATTAGCTGTCATTCTGCCGGGCATTAGCTCAGATCCCAGGAAGGCAAATGCTCTAGATACTTCCAGTCACCTAGAGGGAGCACAGGAACACATTCCCTCTGTGCTATGCATGGTCAGCTGGAGAGAGCAGAGTCAGACAAGCCCAGCCTCAGCAGTTCACAGCAACTTGTGCTCCTAACTGTGTGGGGCACTTCATGGCCAATGGCAACCAACCCAGTTACAAGACAAGGCCACAAAAGACATTTATACTTCTTGCTAGCCAAGTAAGTATCTCTCACTGGCAGAGCCATGTGTGAAATGTCCACACTACTAAGGCACAAACTGCCCAAGATTGCCTCTGAAGTATGGATTACTAAGCACATCTAAAATCGCAGCTCCTACTGATTTGACTCTTTGAAATATTAACATCTGTTGATAAATCATTTTCTTCATGTCCGCAGTGTGGAACATTCCCTTATTTCGCACCCTTATTTTGCCAAGGCTGTGATATTCTTGCAATAGGTCTGTTCCCAAAGTCACATCCATAACCTAAAAAATGGCTCAATATTTTGCTTCTTATTTTCTGCTATGCTTCATAGAGGACCGTGTTGACTGAGGTTGATAACCCACACGTGTACGATGCAACTGCCCTCTAGTGGGATAGAGTCAGTCACAACCATCTCCAAAGTGCTGAGGATGTCGAAATCCATGAGACTTCTGCAAACCTCAAGGGCTGGATGAGACCAGCGCCATGTCCTTCTAGATCCGCCTTTTGCTGGCATTGCTGCTGGAGGTGAAGTGCTGGAGACTGGAGAGTCTCTTCTAGTGCCTCCTACGTAGAGGAGGCCACCAAGGAGCAGGATACACCCACAAGTCCCTCTCTTCTCCTGGCCAAATCCACCAGACAGTCCATCAACTCAAAGACATTTGTGGCATTTCCTCCCCTTTGAGGCATAGCGTGGTAGCACTTGGATGAAGGACAGAGCTGAGAGAAGAGGGAAGCACTAACAGGACACAGGTCAGCACTACTTCAGGAGAAATGATGAAGTGAAGGAAGTACAACTAGGCCTAAAGAGGGCAAAGCAATGGAAAAAGACTCCATGTTAGTCCACACACCTACAAGTCTTGGCAAAAGAACTTATTCTAGAGCCAACCGAAAAAAGGAAAAGAAAAATTATAGTACAAGGACCAATTATGCATCGGTTATCACATCTTAATTACATAATAATGTTTTCATTGAATAGACAATTTTCCTACTGTTCGATCAGAGACAAACACAAGCATTTTGGATCAGTTTATTACCTTACACCAAATATTTTTGCTAGCCTGCAGTATGTGTGTTGAGAAACACCGGCTCTGGTTTCCTATGTGCGCTGTGGGAAAGCTAAAGATTTCCCTTTCCTGGCTGGGCCCTGATGAGAGGCTCGCACTGTGCAATGATCTCTGATGTTCCTTTCCTTCCTCTGGGCAAGTCTTTTTTTAAAGCCACGCTAGGTCCTGATCTAAAAAATGTGCTAGTAAGGCCCTACATGCTCAAATCCCACCACACAGCTCAACTCAACTGCACCAAGTTATTAGATAAGCCGCACAAAGCCAGTTTACTGCACTGACTTGAAGGGATGAGGTTTTGCCAGCTCAGTGTTCCCCACTCACGGCTGCCCCAAACAGAGCACCCCAGGATGCTCCCGTGAACCCACTACAGCAGATCAGCACAGCAGGGAATAGCAAGCACTAGGTGCTCCCAGCAATTTCTCATGATTAGCTTCACTAAAATCCTTCTCAAACCACCATCAGCAGCTGCTTCTCCCCACCTCCTCGAGGACAACACCGGCCCAAGGACAGACAATGTGAACACCAAGGGGGTACAATGAAAGGAGCAACAGCCTAAAAGAAAATAGAGAACATGGACTTCATTACTACCCTGGTGCCAATTCATCTCTCAGTCATTTTGAAACAGCACTATACCACACTGGAAACTCCTCAAGGCAGGCAGAACAGCCAGGCATGCCCTGTTTTGAGCAAGACATTATATTCTTTACATGTTAGTGTTAATGGGCTTGGAGATTACCAGTGCATCTCAAGCGTTACCTCTCAGCCTTCTCCCCCGTAACATTTATGTGCAGCAGAGTGTAAATACCGCAGGGGGTAAGATCGCTTGTGGGAAACCGCTAACAACAATGAGCCTGGGACGTGCGAGAGTGAGAGTAGACGGCTCTCTGGAGGCTGTGTCTGAGGAAGCTCAGGGAAGGCTGGAGAAGGGGGACTGGGATGCCCTGTCAAGAGCCTGGTCCAGGAGGGAGATGGAACACATACTGAAAACGAAATGGTGGGAAAGGAGGCTGCATTAGGAGGAAGTGCTGAGCCTTCCCTGGGTTTTTAATCACACTGTGGTGACTGGGGAGAGACAAAGACTTTGAATGACAAGTAGTAGTTAGTAGCATGCTCCCATTGCCACTTCTGCCTGTGGGCACCCTAGCACTTCCACATCAACCCCAAGAGCATCCTTCCCCAATTCTCTGCCCTGCATGGCAGAGCAGGGTGATGGATGAGGGCATCTCTTGTGTTTCCCTTTACTAAAGTGGCACAAGCGAAAAGAAGCATTGCCATGAACAACAAGAGACACACTGGTAGCAACCCCACATCCCAAATGTCAACCAGTTGGAAGCAACAGTGGCACAACCAATGTGGTGAAGTGCCAGTATAAAATCTGCAAGCAGAAGCGATATCTGTGCTTGGTCCCAAAGACACTGCAGTGTCAAAAGCAAATGCATGCAACAAGCCAAGCAAGCCCAGGGGGATGAGCAGAATGAACCTGTGCCAAAAAAGGGCCGAAGTTGAGCTAGGCACTTCAAGAGCAAAGCTAGACTGGAGTAATTTGTGCCACCCAAACAGAAGGGAGGTTTCAAAGAGGGCATACAAAATGTGAAACTGCAGGGAAAAAGAAAGCATAGGAATGTTATCATTCTGTTCTCCACATTCAGAGCGTTCAGTTCTCTGCAGGAAACTTGACAGGGCAACAAAACGGAGGTATTTCTCCATAGCCTTGGAGTTGCTTTCAAAAATAAGGATTTGCTTGCTTAGAGCAATACTGCAAACCACAGGTGGTTTCGCTGTCTGACTACAGGACATGCAACTCAGGTGGATAGTTTTGTTAGTTCGCAGAACTGGGACAGATCCTGGGAGGGAGAAAAGAGGTTCTGTTAAGGGAGTTTCCAGGGTTGGGGGATTTTTATTTTTTTCTTCTGAGAATCTGTGTGAAGAGGAGATGATGTGGTGAGGATGGGAGGACTCCCTTCTCCTAAACCATGCTAACCACATGTGATAGCATACGTTTAATATCTCATCATTATACAGGCAAGGCCGTCCCTTAAAGCAACCTGAACTTCTGCTCAGAGCATTCCTTCACTCTCAAGGATGAGGAAGGAAGGCCACTAATTCATCCACAAGCCACAAGAAGAGGAGGAAGAATGATGCATCCCTATCCACTCCTGCCACACAGCAGAAACGTCATCATCTTCATCCTCTGAGATACTTGACAAAGGTAAAAACAGCTCAGATGGAAAATGTTTGGTAGCATGAAACCTTGTCCTGAAATTTGAAGCCACACGGATATTCTACTTTGGAGCCATGTAGCCATGGGAGAGCTGACAAGTTCACCAAAGATAAAAGGTGTTATTGATGAAGGGATCAGTTATAAAACATTTTTTTACCAAGCTGGGTTTTAGATCATCAGACAAATTCCAGTCATCTGCCTGCAAAATGAACCTGCTAACAGGAGGCAAGTACTAGCATGTCCCTCATCCCTCTGAAAGGGATTTATCTGTTTCTCTGGGATTTCCCTTGGAAGTACCCATTGCTACCATACCTTCCCCAAAGTTTTCAGCAGCATTTTAAAAAAATGAATAGCATATTAAAATACCTCAGTTTTCACTTGTCCCTGCTGGACACACCACAGTGGTCTGAATTTTTACAAGTTTATCACTTGACATTTCCTATGAATAAGACAGATTTCAGGTGTTCTGAAATGGGCACCCATCATGAAACATTTCAGCCTTCCCTCTATCACTACTCTAAAGATTAGGTAACAGCACAGACCTGGGAAAAAGAGCCATGAGAAGCACAACACTACAAACTCACTAAATTCAAAGGGCACTTGTGTACATCTACAGTTAAGTGCAGAGCTAACTGGTGTCTTACAGCCCAATGCAATAGGAAACATGTCCAAAGAAGATCATTAATAGCTCAGCCTTGTTTCTCTTCTCTGGATTATATATTCCTCACGGGAATTATCCCTCCTGGTTCCTCGTGATTCAATTTACTGGAAAGTGAATGGCACAAAACAACACCTGTGTTAACAGAAGAAAATCCCTGTGCTTACTCCATGTTTTCACATGATCAAATGCAGAGAAGACATGAAATTCTGTTGCTGCTTAGTAATGGAAATACTCCCACGAGGTCCTGCTGACGTCAGTAGCACTGCACCTAGTCCAGGCTGTGAGCTGACCACACCTGGGTCAAGGAAGCCAGGGCTTGACCTGCCCGCATCTCTTCTGCAGCCACTGGGAGGAAAGTCCCTTCACCCCTCCAGCTGTGTGCAATCACACCAGCATCTTCTCCATCTCTTGCAGCCCACAGAAATGACTGTCTATGATGTGACTCTTAAGAAAGGGAAGCATGAAGGAAAAAAAGACAGCACAAGGCAAGCTTTTAGGCTAAGTTCAAGTAAGAGATTGGCAGGGACCTTCTGGAGCAGTGAGAACACGTAGAGTGAAAGGAGAAGACAGCAGTTGCAGAGCCTCAGACAACCGTGAAAGCCTAAGGCCCAGCAAAGCCCATGAGGCTTTGAGATGTGGACCGGCTATTTCGGCTCTCCATCAATCTCTGCTTAACTGCTCTGTCCAGAATTAAGAGAGTCTAGAAATAAAGCAAAGAAAGATTAATAGAGCACTCTGTTGGCAAGATAGGATCTGAGGACACTCAGTTTAATGAATTTTCAAAGTCTTGACCCTGGTTTGGTAGTCTAAATTCAGCCCCATTCCCCATACTTTCTGCATTCATGCCATGTCCATTCGTATTTTAAATAACTAGGAGTTTTGACACAGTTAATGCTGAGAAAGGTGTTGGTATGAAGAGAAGAAAGCAAGGAATCATTAATAAGATCTTTGATAAAGACAGCATGCATATATTGCTGAGCTTCTGATGTAAACAAACATACAGACAGTATTAAAAAGGGGCTCTGTAATTACCTCTGAGCAGATACTTCAAAAGAAATTGCAGTGAATGATCAATGGGAGTCTAAAAAAATGATGATAAAGGTAAGGTTAGCTGACCTAAGAACCCAAGGCTGGGATACAGATTACAATATTGCTGGGTAAGTCTTGCTTAGGTCCCTATTGACTTGGGCAAGCACTTCCCTCTGCTGTTTCAGCTCACTTGCCTACCAGGGGCTCTCCGAGCTTTGTGCGCCATCTCAAGAGGACAGGAAACTGCAGCACCATCCAGAGCAAAGCTGCAGCGTAGCTTGCCCGGCTACTTGCAAATATCAGAAGAAACCACAGCCCCCCCGACTGTGGTCACCAGTGCCAGAGCAACTTCTTCCTGCCCCAGATTCATCACCACCAAAAAGGCCTCCCCTTCTGGGAAAGGGTTCGGTACTATCGGTGATAGCACTTTAAAGGTTAAGCCCATCACATTGCCTTGCTAGCCCCTCTCCTCCTACCCAGAGCTGTTTGCTACCTGTAAATACCTGCAGCAGAGGGAACCGAGCAGTAGACGCACCACATGCAGAGCAAACCACCTGCCAGCATAGTGCCACTACGGGGCCGAGCTGCTCTCTCCCTGCCTTTTCTGCTACTGCATTTCCTTTCTATCCATTCCTGTCCCTTTCCCTTTTCCCCTTTCCTGCTGCTGCTTCTTTCCAAATTGTGACCAAATTCTGACATTTGGACAGCAAGTATTTGGCAGCTCCTGAATGAGGCAAGATTCAGGGACTGAAAGAAGTAGAGCAGTTTTGGACAGCAGTTTTCAGGCTTGCACTGAGATCCATTTTTCCTTCTCTGTAGCAGTGTTGGCCCCTCTTATTCCTTCCCTTTCTCACCCACAAGCAAGAGGCATATCTGCATCTATTTTCCCTCTCTGGCTCACATCAATCTCTATATCCTTATCCTCAGGCTCCCAGTCCTTCCTAAGCATCAAAAGTCTTGCCTGTCTTGTGTCTTTATTCCCCCCAAAGAGACAAAGGAAGAAATTTTCTTACATATCCTGATAGTTACGCTGTTCCTGCCGCTCTCTACACTAAGTCCCCAAAGTCCCCACCACTGAGCAGGAACTCCTGAGGGTGATCACCCGTCTGCTTTGCAGGAACCCTATAGCAGACCCTTCCTACTTCCCCCAGCCCCAGCCCTGTCCTGCCTGTGGCATTAGGGCCGATACGGCACAGCTCGCAGGTCTGCTTAGCGGGAGGAGATAGGAAAGTCACAGACCACAGCCTTGCACCATCCTCTCATGGGCATCAGGAAGAAGCGCACCTCTGCAGGGCTCTCAAGGAGGACACAGACACCAGGAGAAATGTTCTTGGTGCTTCTCTTGCCCGCTCTCCTCCTAGGCAAAACTGGTTCTCCTCATGCTAAGAGGCAACAAGCCAAGTGCCAAGGTTACCGGTGACCTGCAGCACCTCCGCACAGAACCAAACGCAGCAGGAGCTACTGACTGGCCCACCAGCTGCTTTCTGTCACCACCAAAGGGCACAAAGCTTGTCCATCTGTACCCTCCATCTGACCTGTCTCACAGTAAGCCTGGCTTGCAGGAAGCTCATAACAAATATCAAACATCACCAGATTGCAGGTTTATCTGGGTCAGCGGAAGCAGAGACCACGCAGAGGTGCAGGAGGAGGCAGGGCAAATTTCCTGATTCATGTTTTGCAAAATGTCAACAAAAGGTTGTCCCCAAGATCCACCACTGTAGCCGCTATCACTTTCTTTTTGGGTGTTTTTCTTGTTCTCTTCGCAACGCTCAGAGGGGAGCGGCTTAAAAGCAGACACTGCTTCATCACCACCACAAACTGGGAAGTTTCCTGTTGCGCTTGGCAGCAGGACCTCCACCGCCAAGCGGACTGTGCCACAGCCCGCTGATGGCAAGTCCCAGGGAATTTCCCTGCGGCCACACAGGCCGTGTCACTATGCAGTCCGCAGCAGGTTGTTGAGAGGGTTAGTTGAAATATTATCCTGCAAACACAAATCTTACCTGTGCTCCACCTTGGCTTTCGTTCCTCAATACGCCTGACAGATGTCAAACAACAGCTCCCTATTCCAAAGTTGTTTCTTCTGCCTTGCCAGGATGAAAGCTGAGAATAGGGAACTTAGAGAAGTTCATGGAAGAGCCAGGAACAGGAAGGAGGAGATCTCAGCCTGGGTCTGCTCCAGCTCCATAGCATTTCTAGGCAGTTCCTGCATTCCTGGAAATTTTATTCCAACTTCAAAGAGCCTGGAAAGAAGGACTGACAACTGTTTTGCACTTCTACCCATCAACAGACCATGGGAAAAATTAAGTGAGAATGCAAATGGGCAGATGATTCTAATACAGATTTGCAGGAACCCAAAACAGACATGTGTTAAGCATGATCCCTTTTGCATGGGTATGGAGCTATACCAGGCACAGGAATCTCCTGGCAAGACACAGATCTGGTCACCTGACCCTTTTCCAGGAGTTCCCTTCCCCTTGCACAGTGAAACAGTAGTTATGATACTCTCATACCTTCCAACTACGATTTGAAAATGCATAACAAGCATGAAATACCATCTGCTTCCCTGAGGAATCACAGCTCTTCCTGGCTGAAAATGTTCCCTCTGGCTCAAGCAGCCACGTGCCTCCCGATAGCACAGATGCGACTGAGGGCTGAGCGTTGCCACCAAGGGCACCGCATGGGGCTTTCACACAGCCACAGAGAAGAAAGGAAGTTCAATAAATGAGCTGCTCAATTAGAAGGAAAATTACCATGACAAAGGTCAAATATTACTACTTCACTGATTTTTCCCCATGCCTTTCCCACCACCCTCTGCCCCAGCTCCCTCCCACACTACTTCCTTCCTCTCCTCCTCCATGTGGTACAACATAAATTAAAAACATTTTTGGTGCCCTCTGCATTAGTAGATGATGGGGCAAAGTCCAGTGCCAGATCTACTGCTGCTTAAGCCAAAAAAAGCACCAGGCAAAGGCATAAGCAGGGACACGCACAAACAAGGCCAGGCTGCAAAAGCAATATGCAAAAATTAAAGGCAATGCTGCTTAACCTGGGGGAGATAACACAGCCCTATAGGGCCAGGAGGGCTGCTCCTGCCCCAGGGAGGAGAAAGTGCACGCGACTCTCGGGATGAGTGTGGCCGCGCGAGCGCTAGACCGCAGGGCCCCGACGCTCTGTCGCGAGCAAGTGACAGCAGCCCCGACCCCAGGCAGAACGAGATGCGGGTCTGTCGTGTTTTATTCTGCATCCTGCCACAACCACCAGCCACCTCAGGCTCTTCCTGAACCAGAAATAATTTCTAGGTACTGAGAAGCCCTCAAGGAATTTTTGTTCCCTGCACCTCCCACTTTGTATGTGCACAAGGAGGCTCTTGCAGGAGCAAACAGGGACCCTGCTCACTCCAGGTGGTGTTCAATAACCAAAGGCAGAAAGTGGTTGAGGTGAGCAAGCAAAGAGGTGAAATGTTAATACTTGAATTTGGAAGAGTTTGGGAAAATTACAGAAAGCCCCACACCAAGACCTCATCCTTCATAGTTTTCCTAAACAAATGCATTTCAAGCATTTCCTTTTTTTTTTCTCTCTTCCTCCTTCTCTTCCCACCACCTGTTGTCACTCTCTGTCTCCAAGCAAGACCTCAAAATATCACACAGCTGTAAAGGAGACTAATATCCGAGCCTCACTCTCCTCCAAACATTTGTTGCACACAACCATTTCCCACCAGACTTGCACTCCAGTCAGGGAGAACCCGGGGCCTTGCAGAGCTCATTACAGTGTATACTATCAGTAGATATACATATACAGTATATACAGTGGATATGTATATGATATCATCATATCATAGAGCTAGTGCTCCAAGTGCACACCAAGAGTCAGCACTCCAAATAAAATATGTGGGAAACAGTTCCACAAATGACTCATAGGAGAAGCTACACCAAAAGCAGATGAGTTAAAAAAAAAAAAAACACACCACATTATGTGAAAAAGGAGACTGTATTGAATTCTTTATTAATGGACTACCAGATGTGGGAAAAAAAGAAAAAAAAAAGAAAATAAAAAAGGTTAAAAGCAGTACAGAAGGTCAATAGAAGAATGTATTAAATCCACCAAAACGGACATAGCACAACCTGATCCCAAATTTGATGGAATTAGTTCTTCATTTTTGCAACATTTTTCATTGGTAGGTCAAAGGATCAGTGAGTCTTTCCCCTGCCTCCCCTCTTCTTCTTTAAATGCTGCAATACGATAGTCCTAATGGATCTGATTCTTACTGTCTGTAAGCATGAGGTTTGCTGCTACGTTGACTCGCGTGAGTCAAAGGAGTTGGAGGTGGACAGCAAATTTTTCACAGGAAACCTTTTCCACGCACTGGAAATAACAAGAGGGTGGTTGCTCCTCTTGCTCTGAACTCCTGGATCCTAGTGCAATTTTTTTAATTTGCTCATTTATTAATCCCAGTAATGTGATTTTAGAGGTACATAATGAGTACCTCATAATGAGTACCTTGCTAGGGAAGCAAGACTACCGCAGCTCTCAAAAGCATAGCTGGGTTAGCTTGTGATTAGCTTGCTTGGTTGTGATTAGAAGTCATTAAGAGAGCAGAAACGAAGGATGATTTCTCCAGATGGCAGAGCCAATGATGAGATCTACACCTCTTCCATGCAAAAAGGCAAAATGCAGACGACAAAGTGAACAGAGCTTCAGTTCCCAGCCAGTTCGGGTCAAGGTAAAACGGTAACTGCAGGGCTGTTCACACACACAGCAAGCGCCGGGGAAGCGGGGTTGGAAAGTGCAGGCACCTGGCCCATCGTGGGACCGCAGATTTCAGCTAGGCATCCCCTGCAAACACCACTCAAGGCTCAGGTGTTCCCCGTGCCTGAGAGGGTAAAGCTGATTCATGGGTGCTGCTGCTACATCACAGGAGTTTTCCCACCAAGACTGCTCCTGTTCAAGCTGACCGAAGAGCAACGTGAAGCCAAAAATTAAAGTGTGTTTATGCACGTTTTCTCAGAAAAAGACTTGTTTCTGTGGGCAATGTTTCCTCTTTTAGCAAAATATTTAATCCATCTCTGCTTCTTCAAACATCCCCAGAAAGAAAACCATTGCTATATTTTTCCTCCTATTTTTAGATGACATTACTGGATTTTAAAGTATTCTGGCAACTAAAACAATTGCAACACAGGTCTGCAACAACTCCCACATATACAATAGTCAAAATAACTTTGGTTAGGCCATTATCATGAGTGACTGAAGATAATGACTAGGGATCATTAATGAACATTTCTAAATCAAAAAGTGCTCGGAAGTGCTGGACTAGGAGCAATTATATGGCCACTGTGGGTATCAGGGCTTTTGACTTTTGTCCCTGGATGGTGCTGGCTTCAGTTTGAAGACAGGCCCTTCTGCTCCTTGCAGTGATCAGGGTTAATCTGTAAAATATTTTTGACATTTACTTAAATCATGCAGAATGAGAAAGGGTTTATTCATGGAGCCAATGGGACATTCCCACCCACTTCCTTTGCCTGTACCAGGACATGATGGCTGCCCTCAAGTAGTTTTAATTATTTTCTTTATTAACCCCAATCATATGATTTTAGAAGCATATAATGAGTAGCTAAAGCAAAGCAAAAGCACTGTAGATTCCAAAGAAGCTACATGACTTGTGGAGCTGGAGGGCAGAAGGATGTTAAACGTGCCTAAATGCCAGAGCAGATTCTTCTCCTCATCAAGCTTATTTTGTACTTTGCCTTTGTGCATAGAGGGTTTGCCTCTGGTCAACAAGACAGTCAAATACAAAAGCCTTTCACTGCAGCAATTAACTTTTTTGGTGCATATCCGGATGTGAACACCCCCTGTATTCGCATATGAAGTTAGCAAAGGTGTCCAAACACTTCCCTGCCCTACCAGGTCTTGTTGAAGGTTTCAGTATGAACCTTTCTTTCTTGATTGAGATATTCTGGTACATTGTACCCAAGATCTGTATTAACCCACCTGTTGACATCAGAGGAAGGGTGGAGAAAGTGCAGCCTTTGAATTTTCCAATCTCAGGAGGGAAATGAGATTTCTTGACACAGTTAAATTGGGAAAAGAGACTTTCCACAAAGGATACTCCTGTTATCACCACTGCTATTCGAGCCCAGCAGCAGCACTCCTTAGGATTTCAGGCAGCACAGGCTGAGCACTGGTCCTAGCAGAAAAGCTTCAGATATCTTCCTCAGAATTCCTTCTCCACCAGACAGAGCAAAGCAAGAAGGTCACACGAATGTCCGGAATAGCAGTCAGAAAACCATTTAAGAGTATGTCTGACTAAGCCAGCCCCCAAAAGCTTTTTCTGCACTTATGTACAGACTACCAAAAGCCCCATTCCAGAATCATGACGCATATTAAGAATATCTCTTCCTTTCCAGTGAATCAGAGAAAGCCTAAAGTACAAAAACTGTTGCCACAACTATGACAGTTTTATTGTCTTATATATTTCACTTTTTCTAAAAACTTATTACATTTTGGCTCCATTTATGAAGCATACACCACCATCACAACACAGATTATTGATGCAAGCAATCTTTTCACAGCAAACCAAGATCCACCTTGGAGAGGACTCCTTAACGGCATTGGCAGGATGAATTAGGCCAACAGGTTCAGAAATGTAGAAGGGTTTTGGTCAAGATCTGTTCAGTATTCAGAAGCCAACAGCACTGGTGGTAACTGCTGACCATACTAGTCCAGGAATAAAGCTCTCTGATTTCGTGACTTGACTTCCATTTATTAGACCAGAAAACTCCCTTATAAGCTGCCTTAAAACTACAAGCCAAGGAAAACTCATCACTGCTCTTCCTGGGTCCTCAGCTCCTGCCCCCTCTTGTTAAGCCCCCAGAGTAAGTGATGGCTAACAGGACAATCTAGGAAGGAAGGATAGCAAGGCTGAGTTGCAAGAACATTACACACTTTTTTCATTCCCTTTCAGGATATTGTCTCTACAATTTGCTGCTGAGGTATTCAAAAATGAGATGCAAAGGAAAGCTTATTTTTTCAAATGGCTATATTGAAACCAACCCACGGGGAAACTGGACTGTGAAACGGCCATGGTGCCATGATCCAGCTAAGTCATCACACATTCTCAGTCTCCACAAGTGGATCTTTTGCAGTGAGGGTACCGTTGGAAAGCCAAATATACCTGCAGTCATGCTGCAAGGGGCTCAGTGACTCCCTCACAGGATTTTTCATTTCACTGTCACCACTTCATAGCCCAGATGTTTCCTGCAGAGCTGCTGCACAGAGGCCAGCTTTGCGGGGAAGCATATGTGCTAGAACGAGGCAGATCTCCTCTCACTTGGGCCCTGCCAGGGCTCCCTCATCCTCCAAGCAAAAAACACATGGGGAAATTCCAGTCTCCAGGTCCCATGACAGCTCAGATGAGTGTGTGGTGTGGTGCCCACCATAGTCCCCAGCTATAGTCTCTAGAAACCCAATGACACTCTGCATATTACTCAGCAGGGGTTGACATTATTCTCAGGCACAGTTCACAAAACCATGGTGATAGTGCTGGGTCATGCTGCAGGGCAAGGGGATTTCCTTCCATCCCCATCTCTACCTCACTCACACCTCAGTCCAACAAGCCATGACGTGCGCAAGTGGTGGGACAGGGTCTCTGCCATGGCCCAAGGATATCAGTGCTCCTCTAAAGAGGATACAGTTACCTCTTAAGCATCATTTCTTATCAACAGCATGAATGTTGCCCAATCCACAGTTTCTTAGAAGACATAGAGTGAGTGCTTTGAAGAGAAGAGAGCTGGCAGTACAACACAAGTTTGCTGCCTTTTCAACTGCTCTGACCAGTTATCCAGTTACCAGAAGACTGCTAACAAGCCAGCTAATCCCCTGTCTTTAACCTGTCATTTTAGGTTGTGAGCCTACTCAGGTAGGCATGAGGACGTGGGAGCAGGGTTAAGACTACCTAGTTAAAAGCACATCAGAGCAGGCTCTGCAGTGCGTACTTGCAAGAGTTTGATGAGCTGAATGAGAACCTACAACTAGGACTTTTTTTAAAACCATGCACAAGGATGGAAGCTAAAACATAATACAAACTTTCACTGCGGCTGATTTCTCTCCATTGCATCAGTATGAGAAGCTGGATTAGCACAGGCAGAATTAGAAAACAACGTGACTCTCAAGTGAGCAACAGGGAAAGGAATTTGCCACCAGCTGGACCTCTTGATTTCTGATCTCCCTGCTTATGACAGGATCTGAATTACAAGTCCCTGGAGAAACAACAACTCATTTCAACATATCAGTCTTTCAGCAACAGCTCCCTGGGGCCACTACACATGTTGTCTTCCCCCTCAGGCAGTTCCCTTTCCTGAAGCACTAGCTCCGGTGAACACAAGGCTGCCTTTCAAAATCTGAGTGATGAGCTCCTAGGTCACCAGGCCTGCCAGACAGCCCCATCCTCCTGCTGATGCTCAGTGCTCCCTAGCAGGATTTCACTCTTCCCACACAAGGCAAGCAAAGGTTTGGTGTCTCCCAGCCACCCATTCCTCAGTGTGAACCACGCAGAGGAGATAGAGGTGATTACTGCAGGGGCTACTAAACGCTCGTTTTTTGGTTTTTCTTTTTTTTTTTTTTTTTTTCCGTTTTTTTTTGTCAGAATCCATAGGAATAGGAATTATTCCATATGAATATCTCCCTTTCAGGCCCTCTCTCTGCCACCCCAAACTATGTTAGAAAATGACATAGATCATTTCCCCCAGGAGAAACGTAAAACACACTGAGAAAATTTGCTTTTGTAGAATTTTTTACTTCATTATTTTTCTTTGTAGAACACCACAATTGTACATTTCAAGTTAGGTTCTCTAAGACAGAAATATGATGTTTTCTTGAATCATTTTTGTTTTAGGTCAATTTGCCATTCAGCTACATTACCACTTGAACAATGTTCTGATGTTTCACCAAGGTCTTCCATTCCTAAGAGATCTTATGGTGTTTTCCCTATGTGATTTATACTCTCTCACCTGCCTCACAGAACGACTGTACCTTTTGTCACAAAAATGTCTCTGAAATTTGAAGGTTTCAAACCTTCACAAACTAAACCCAGAAAATAAAAGTATGGTCTCCTATCCAAGCCCTGCTTACACAGTCTGCTCTGAAATACTTCAGGTGCTGAAGTTCAGATAGCAAAGGAATGCACTGCAAATGCTAACAGGCAATACACCTCAGAAGTGAAAGTATATGTTAGAAAAGCAGAAAAACTTTTTCCTTTAAACTCCTATAATAGTGTGTAGGGTACGAAGAGTAGAGAAAGAAATGCTGAAATAAAGAGGTGAAAAGACACAGTAGAAAGCAATGCTACCACAGTAACAAAAACACAGCAAAATGACATTCTGCATTACAAGTCTGCTGTGTATTTTTGGTTTTCTGCTCAACATACATGGCCACAGAGTGTCATTGATACATCTCTCTGCAAGGAACAATATATGCCAGTGCATTTTGCTAGCACTAGATTTTACTTTTCAATGACTATTTTAGAAGACATCACAATTATTGAGCAATTTCTCTGCATTTCCCTGAACTGCCTGCAGCAGCAGAGCTGTAAGGAAGGATGCAACGAGCACAGAAAAGAACATTACACAGCAGTTGGTTCACACAAGGCCACTCTTGGCTAAGTGCAACAGAAAAATGTGGCATTTCAAACCTCAGGAACAACAAAACTCCAAACTCTTAAAAGCAAAGGAGGACTATCAGACTACAGAGTGACAACAGACAGAAGGGAAAAAGTTGTGTGGCAGCTCTGGAACGAGACTCTCTTGGGACAACTTGTTCATGGCCACAATATTACTCTTTAAAAATTTACAAGATCCAACTTCAGAAGCAGCTTTAATACACTTTTTACTAGCGAGTTGATACTCACTAGTAAAAGGGCAGATGGGACGCACAGATCACATGAAAGACAGAGGTCAGCAAGTACATTTATTGTGCAACAGCCTCAAGATAGAGTTGATCTACTTGCTCATACTGGAGTTAATTGTGTTGAAGAAATAATGTTACTTTGATGTTGCTTCCTGGTCACATTCTTGATTAGCAAAAGGACAAAGACTCGGGTTCACTCAACTTCTCTCATGCGTTCTCACTTGCCACCCCCTCGTTTCCTTTTCCAGGACCATCTGCTTCTTCCTGATGTAAATTACATCAACTTGTACACATTTTGCTTTAGACCAAACACATTTACCCACACTACTTAGAGACCATTCTGGATGACTGTTACATAACCACCAAAAACCAGCATCCATAGTACTCCTCCTATTAAAGTAAGATTTTCCAGGATGATGAAAATTTCAATCATCATGCAGTAGCAGAGAAAATTAAACACTTATATTTCAGAGAGAAATGTCAAACAAGGAAATAACTAGCGCTGCAAAATGGTGAGCTGGCGGCAGCATTCAGCCGATTATGGAAGTAAGCACTTGTGGGCATACAAAGCAAACAACTGCGCTGCTCTCAGAGAGATGCAACTATGCGGTGCGTCAGAAGCGCTGCAGTTCAGCGGTGGACAGAACAAAGATTTCATAGCTCGCAATTCTCCAGTACACCACTGTAAAATCAAAACCACAGCACTTCTACAGCGAGGGGCTCAGAAGTAAAGGAAGAAGAATCTGAGTCAGTTTCTGCACAGCTCAAGTGGTGTTGGGGCAGGCTTGGCATGGAAGTACAGGGTCATAGCATCAGGAATTCACAAATAAAAGGTCAGATTCTCTCTGATATGAATCAGCACAGTTTTGTGTATTTCAACAATAACTTCATTGTCACCAACTGGGTGCTTAGACACCCTGTTTCAGTTTTAACTTGACAACTACAGGTCTACTTGGTCAAGGGGAAATGCTAGGCAATAAGCGGAGCAGCGAAGATGTCAAAATTGAAACCTACTTTGGGTTTCATATTCAATATCATCTCTAGGCATGCCAGTCTGTGCATTAACATAGGTACAAATTGGAGAGCAGAGAAACAACAGGTCAGCTATCCTGACTGCAAAGCCAGGTGAGGGCAGGGGCAAGCCCTGGCTTGTTCAAGGTCATAGAAGAAATCATGCATGTGGCAGACAGGTTTATGCAACCAGCATTATTGCCCATGTTTGAAGCTCTTATATCCAGGAAGCAATGGACTCTCTGCTAGCAATGAGCATGATGTCTCAGAGCACATAAAGCTACATACCCGCTCTTCAGCCACTGGTAGCAAACAGTAATTTGGCTGAAGTCTAAACAATTTTGCTTCACAACTCTGCTGCCTAAGCTTTGCAGCAGAAGCCACTTGCCAACTTATCGACTTAAGCTTCGCATGTAACTTTTCACGTCCTACGTAGCCTCCCTGTACTGCTCCATCCAGCTCTCCAAAACAACCAGACCCTACAACTTCTGCACAGCTATCTGGCTGGAAGAACATGCCAGTACCTCCATTTCACTTTGGTCCATGTAGTCCAGGTCCACTTTGAGGAACACGGACTCCCAGAAGCCACCTTCAAACAGGTTAGTGAGTCAAACATCAAACATACCCATGAAACGCCCAACCGAGCGAAGCACCTCACACTGGTATACAAAGCCGTGGTTGGATGGCAGATGTACATCTCCCTTTGCACACACGCTACTGCAAAGAACTGCACTGTTGTCTTAACAAACCCACTAGGTACAGCATTCACCTTTCTGCAGGACAGCCTCCCAAAAGAAAGGGAAATAATAAAGTGTTTTTGCGAACTATTATACATGTGTAAGAATGGTCACAGAGATCAGGCACTAATGAACAGCTGAGGTGAGAAGCCTGCTTCCACCAGTGGAAAGTATAAAGAGCTTTAAAAGGAATACCAGAATCCGGGTGCATATGTGTGCCATCCTGTGGCTTATCTTTCAAGTTCAACTAACCATGATTTATGATGATCCTAATTGGAAGTTAGATCAGTGTCATAAGTCTCTGAAGCTTCATAAATGTGTCAAATACCTTTCTTAATGTATTAATAGCCTGCAACATACTGGAGCCAAGAAATCCTCAGTTTAATCATGTATTCCTGACACTTCTTTCAGCTTTGAGAAAAGTTCAGCTTTTTCTCAGGAACCTCCCACAATACAAGCCTTAAACAAATGAAGAGGTAATGGACATGGTAAACTGCCTTTCCAAGGCCTGATGACAAATGCACAGCTCAGCCTATGGAGGAGGGCTCACAGGCCCAGGGAATACCCACCATCTCTTCCTAGGAAATATTATCCCAGAGATGAGGATGACATGCAAATAGAGGAAACCTTGTTTCCGTTGTGGGTGAAACCACAAAAATTGAATGAAACTTCCTTTTGCTTTCTTCCTCCTCCAAGTATGCCTACATATACCTTGTGCAATCCCAGCACGATGGCTAAAAATGGAAAAATATCTGAGAATTGCTGGGGATTCTCTCAAATGCTGAAATGTAGTCTTAGCAAAATCTGACACATGAAGAAAGTTTCAGACCAAGTAATTTTCCTACTAACATTAGCAGTTGTCACTACATTGTTAATAAAGATGTTGTGCTTTTGTTTGAATGTGTGCTTAGCTCTACTCAGTTCCTTCTGCCCCTGGATCTCAGTGTTCATGCTGTCTGCTCCATCCTTCAAGCCATGAAGGAGAACAGGAAGCCTGGAGATGTTCTCTTCTTTGAAGTGAGACCTGGTGGTCTCTACCTGTTAAGGCACGTGGAAGACAGCCGGCCTGATTTTCCACCAACCTTTCCAGGTAAGGCAGCTCTCCTCATCCAGGACAGCTATTCTAGCTGGCTCAATACCCTGTTTCTGATACAGGCAAAGGGTGGAAGTGGATTCTTCATTAGGATGAATATTTAATAAGTATATAATATTAAAAAAAATCCCTTGTTTTACCTCCCAAATTCCAGCAAGCCCACTTTTACTGACTTCTTGAGCACACATCTCCACCCCTGCAAATGCCTCTTTCTAAGCAGAAGAGCTTTGTGTCTTTGCACATGAAAGCTCGCTATCCTAGATGCCCATCTCTGCATTTCCTTGGCTCTACAGCAACGTTCCTGCAGTAATCTGATCAGAGCTGCACCCAGGATTGCAGGTGTGGCCGCAGAGAGGAGTCGCTGGGGCAAGCCAACATTGTCCCCACATGCACCGCTTTGCAAAGATGGGCAACATGTTTCTTTTGCTGCAATTCTCATCCAGTTGTGGAGTAACAGAGATCCTGACTGTTAATGGGCAGGCTGAAACAGCTGCCTCTACTTTGCAATTATATATTCACAGAGAAGTACTTTGCTAGGAAAGAGGCCACTTCTGCTAACCGGTAACAACTGTAGCGACACAATGTTAAGTGCTATAAATCCTTATTTTCATAACTGCACTATTGCGAAATTCCTTTTGATTCATAATATTAAAAAGCTTAAAGAGAAATTAACACTATCCATAGTAAATAAACAGCTAAAATCCTAACCACAGTGTGGACCTAAATGAAAAAATTTCCACATCTCCCTGAGCTGCAAAGATGCAACAGGAAATGCTTTTCTTTGTTAGCTAGAGCATGTGAGCTCTTTCTACCTTACTTCCATCTTTGCGCATCCCACTCTCTGGGCACTATCCTGTATGAAAACATTAGTTCCTATATGAGGACAGAGAGCATCAAGCAATAAGTATATCCTCATGTTTGTACTACAATGCCAACTATGAGCATCTACTAATGGCTCCAGTGTGATTTGCGATGCCCATTCCTGAAAAAAAAATAACTGTTACTCCTGAGAAATCTGCTTTATAGCTAAATCATGCTAATAACTACCGACTCTGCTGCCATCACCACATGACTGACAAGATCACTCACATGTTCCAAGTGAATTTGCAGCTGACTGGCCATAGCCAAAGACTGCAGCTTCAGGAGGGGAACAGGAGCGTGCAGCCCTCATCAAGTGGGCTAACATTGGGAAATCCCAATGTCAGGAAGTCCCAATAAAACAAAACTGTTGCATTTATTTCTGAGTTGCAATTGCAAGAGGACAATTTAATCATAGCCTCAAGCACCCTGCTTATCCAGCTCTGTCTGTACAGGACAAGAGCAGCCTTCCTCCAATTACAGATAAATTACTATGTTACTCTGTGTAGATACGGGTAAATTTAAATGACAAAACTATAGTTAAAATTATAGATAAGCTGAAAGGGCAGCTTGGCTCTCTCTAAGCTACCTAGCTAGAGAAAGAGTTGCCAGGTCTCATGTCCTTCAGAGGGTGCAGTGCAGGCAGTGCATCCATCAGGAGAAACTTAAAGCAAGTCTTCCTGACAGCCTGAGAAACCTGAGCCAAGCTTTTCTAACATGCAGTAGGCACTGCATGGCCTTATCAACCAGGAGCTGATAAACCACAAGAACTGCTAGTCATATATTTCACATCAAAGCCAAAGAAGTAATTTGTAGCCATGAGAAGAGGGACTAGACACTCTTTCCCTGGCACAACCACACAAGCCCTTTCTTGTATGTTGCTTTGCCACTACCCTCTGACCATCAGCCTCTGCACCTCACCCATCAGGAGCCCAGCCTGGCTGCAGCCCCAGCACTCTCCCACAAAGGTGTTTCTTGATTGACATTGGTTTGGACACCATCCTCCAATGCTGTCCTCTCAGAGTCGCAAAAGGAAGCAGGAGATCCCAGCATCGATGCTCCAGTGCCCCTCCTTGGGGAGCTGTGCAACCTACTGGAAGCAGAGCGCCAGGGGTGCTGTGAACCAGGCCACGAGGAGCTGGACAAGCTAGTCCTAGAAAAGAAGGCCAAGAGATGAATCCGTGGTCCCTGAAGAGGAAAGCAAACATCAGGCACACCCTGGAATGACTAATCCACCACAGACACTGGAATCTGAACACTGCGTCTGGCCATCAGCTGAGGCGGCTTGCTAAAGCTCATCAGTTTTGACTGGGTTTCAAATGGCCCCTGCATCTTCCCTGCAGGCCAGACCATGACAGAAGCCGAGGCCCAATGAACAACCCACACGCGGGACAGTCCCTGCGCCTGTGCCACCGCTAAGCACCAGCTCCCACCCCTGCCAGCACATCCAGCCTGGGAAGGAGAGGCGGCAGGGAGCACGGCAAGCAGCCTGCTCTCCTCCTTGCCCAGCCTTCCTCCTGGGCACAGGAACAGCCGCGTCCTCGGGGCAGGGCCTTGGTTTCATAATGCGATGAGTTGATCGTGTTGCGCTGCCAGTTTATCTGTAGCTTGTTGCTTTTTGACTGGCAGTGACAAAAATATCCTTTGTTTTACTAGATGAGTGAAATCCTGAGCATTTATGCTCTTTCATTAAAGGAAATCTGACCCATTTAGACTTTACTGTAGAAAAATGAACCTTTTCTAAGCATGACCCAAAGACTTTCCCAAGCTCCATTTTCAGATAGACTCTAACATATGAATTCTTTCTATTATAAGTCAAATATCTGAATCATTTCAGTACCTGGAAGAGGAAGCCTGAGGTCTAATGTTTACTTTGGCTTCATAATTATGCTCTTGGGGCAAAAAAAAAAAAATCCAAATAAACAAGTGCTATTGAGTTAACTAGCTCATCTTGGCATCGGCTTAATTTCCTATGCAGCACAAACACACTGTCCCACCAAGGGGTTATCCCAGGTCTTATTGGGTCAAAACTGTATCAAGAAAGGAGAGTGTTAATGATGTTCCCATAAAAAGAAAACTAACATGAGTCAAAATGAAATCCTAAACTTTCCAGTGGTTCTTTTAAAACCAGTGGCTTTAGGTGTAAGCTTGATATTTGACAGTTGCAACATAAGCAGAGTTGTATTTAAAAACACCCCTTCTGATCTTACTCACATTAAGGTGCATTAAAATATCTCTGCTAAATAAAACAAAGTTGCATCATAGAAAAGAGGGTGCAAGTGAGACAAAAATTAAGACCATGAAGTTTAACTTTTCCAAGTGGGGATTTCTGTACACAGATATCTCTGAAACAGGCTTGCATTGCTCCAGGCAAAAAAATATCCCCCAATACTAAAATACAGGAGAACAGCTCATTTCCTTCCAGAGCTGTTCAGAACAGTAGTTTCTGGCTTCTTCAAACCACATAGTACAAGAGAAGCCAGGTCTAGATACCTTTTGCAAACCAATTAAAAGAAGGGACAAGGAAAAGCTGCCCCCAGGCTGCTCCCATAGCTTCATGACTGTTCTGTCTGGCTCTGCACAAGTGCAGGAAGAACCAAACTAAGGAAATTGGGGAGCTGATGGAGCATCTGGCCTTCTCTGGCCTCCATCCGCAGCTGAAACCATTCCCAGCAAACAGGAAGGTGGGACATTAGTCCCCTTTTCCCTCCTCAGGAGTCTCCATTTTTTTGACCTAAATTGCGTATGATTTTAGCCTTCTATGGAAAATAAGTTCAAAGCAAGCTGCAATATAAGAATAAGCTGCAATTCTCACTGGAAGTAGCAAACACATGGAAAAGCAGTGCTCAAAAAGAAATGCAGGTTTTGCTAAGGAACAGCCTGTTAGACATCATCTAATACTTTGAGATAAGTACTTCGGGTTGCAAACTTAAACTCAAGAGTAGAGGTGAACAATCTCTCTAGCTTTACATTACTAGACATTTTTAAACAGAAAATTCACATCATCTGAACTGCAACATGGTCAGTTGTATCAGGAGCCTCTGTGAAGGTGACTTTAAGCTTCTGGTATTCATTTCTGGGATCCAACACAGTAGATGGGCTTGTGGCAGAATTTAGATGATAGAACACAGAGAAGCAGCAGGAACCTGATGTTCATTTCTTGAAGGTTCCGGATGTTGCTGAAGGAGGAATTAGTAATCCAAGTATTGCACTGCTCTAAGACACCATTACCTGGAGACCCCTCAAAGTAGCACACTGGCAAGTATCAAAAGGGTAAAAAGATATGTATCCTTGATGGGAATACGTTTGATTTGGTCCAGACTGGACCACCATGGAACGTTACTACGATTCAAAGCCTAAAGTAAAAGCCACAAAGCAGTACAGGAGGTAGAAGATGGCTTAGTGGAGTAGATCACAGAGGGCAGTTGCAGGCTGGGCGACACCTGCATGCTTACTCTGTCCTTATACTTTACCAGTCACCTGCTTCTCATCACCCTTTAAACCAACACTGCCCCTCTTCTGCTCACAGATTAGTAGAATAGCCTGGGATTTTCAGAGAGAAGGAGCAAAGCCCTGGATTGGGTGCAATCCTGCCTGGATGGGAAGCGGGGCAGATGCAACAGGGGGCTGTCCTCCAGCTGCAGGTGCGAGAGCTGCTCTCACCCTTCCTCCCACAGGACAGGGCACCCTACAGGTCTCAGCCTGCTGCCCACTGCAGCAAGACACTGGGAGGAAGCCACAGCCCAAGCCCTGCAGTACCACGGCAGAACATACCGTGTAGGAAAGCATTACCGAAATCCACTTATCTAAGGGTTGCCTGTTCCTTCTGATCCTGCAAAGTTGAGCAAAACAAAACCGCCCAAGCTCTTTTTGACTATAAAGGGAATAGCATTTTTTCCTCCTCCAGCAGATATGACTCTATTTAAACTCTACCACTGCTCAAATACAGAAGTGAAACCAGTGTCTGTAGAAAGAGCGTTCGCAAGAAACGTTAAAAGCAGAAAGTACCTCAAATCGATACTAATAAATCGGTGGACATCTACTGTGTATAACAGCGATTACTTTATATTTCAAGGAAAAGTCACAGGGTTTGTTTTGAATCATGCTACAGGGGCATCAAGTCAGCAAGCATAAACCACTCCAAGCAGACTCAAATGATCCAGCACCACATATATTTTCCAAATCTATCTCTAATTGTTGTGAATTGTCACACCTGGGTAAGAGGTCTATGAGCATCCCTAGGTCCTTCCATCACAGGCTTTAGTAACACAGAGAAATCATTGCAGTGTCATAACTAATCTGCCTTCAAATCCTGTAATAGATCAATGTGAACATATACATGGGCACTTTCCTGAAATCCAAGCTCCCATGATCTACCTTAGCTTAACCGGCCGTAGTAAATCTGGGGCTTGTGAATGCACCCTGTGCAACAGCTCTAAGGATTTGCAAATTCTGTAGGTAAGCTAATTAGAACTCTCTGCTTGTGTATGTTTTCAGCAAACTGGCTTCTACAGATTAACCTTATGCTTGCAAGCAGTCCACAAAAATTTGCAGTATTTTAACCAGCACCTTATCTGAACGCACTGAATTGCATGCAGGTTTGTAGACCATCAAAGCCAACCCTGTGCTACTTGCGTAGCATGTCATTTTAGGAGAAAAGGTAGATTTCTTGAACCTTTGCTTTCTAGGAATAAGATATTCTAAGTCCTGATAGATAGAAGCCTCCTAATTTGCAGACCAAATATATTCATCATAATTTCTTACATTTTTCTTCTTCAAGCAACACTGTCCTTTAGTTAAATCCCTTTCCCTTTCAAATATTCAACATATTTCATTTTCTTGGAGGCTTTTTGTTGGGCTTCTTTTTGTGGTATAACAAAAAACACCGAACATCCTTGAACATCCAGTTTTCCCAGTTGCTTCAAGCCAGACTAGACATCTGCCCACCATGGCATCAGCTGGAATATCCTCACACTAAAATTGCCTTTTTTTTTTTCCCTTCACAAGAACAATCACATTAATTGCTCATAGTCATCCTGTGATAAACCAGTACACCAACTTCTTTCTCCTTCTCAGTATTTTCCAACTGATGAGTCCCCAATTTACAGAATAGATTTTGGTTATTAGTCACTTAGCACCCTTGCACCCTGTGGTGCTAAGTTTCAGCCCATTTTGATTGCTTTGCTCTCAGCATTCCTGGTATGATATTCTGATTATTCCCCGTGCTGAAATTTCCCCCTAATTTTTGTCCAAAGCACATTTTGTTAACCAGCCCTAGTTTTTAGATTTAGGGGAAATAATGAAAATATTAGATAAGACTGAGCCTTGAGGAATGCTCTTCTCCAGCCATCGCATTACCACTGATCTTGGTATTGCTGGATCTCGACTATGGAGCTGCTCCTAATACTCCTTACAATTTTTAGCAATCCCCATTTTTTCTAACAGTAAATAACTTCCTGTGGACTGTTTGTGTAGTAAACAACATCTAGAAAGATGAAAGAGCAGAGAAAGTTGTGCTGGTTAGATGTAAATTGTGAAATTAAACCACTTAAGCAGAACAGGTGCAAAAATTCATACAGCTGCTTATTTAAAGAGCTGCTTATTTCTAGACAGCTCCAATCGATTTATAATCTGATGAAGTCAACTCGTAACAAGCTGTTAGCCAAAGCTCTGGAAAACCTGTGAGCTGTCATAGACAAATTTTTAAGGGCAGGTGTGAGTTGCCTGAATTCAGGCACAATGATCCATAATCAAGGAGCACTAACACACACACAGGCCACCCACACTTCTTGCCCTTTCACTGGTGAGCGGCAGCTTTATCTAAAGCCACCTTAACCCAATCATCTCCTCAAGTTCCAAGTCTTTCTCCACAGAATTTGCTTATTTGACAGACAAATTCCTAATCACAACTTTCCTTACATCCAAACTAGCCCAAGCTTATCTGCATCAGCTCATGAAGTGACCAAACAGGGCCAGCTATATTATTACTACAAGAATGCACCCAGAGAATTATTTTTCCATTTTTACTGATGGGAAAGACAAAACACAGGCACTACGAGGCTAGAAAAAATCTCTGAAAAAGCAGCTTTCCCATTGCCCTGGCTATGTGATGATGTGTGAAAGCAACTGCACGGCCAGCGCATTGCTGTCTCTTTGCTGAGATGGCGACAGTGCTGTAGCCAGGGTCAGAAAACAGTGTGCGAAGTCGCAGTGTCATTAGAGGTGGCTGAGCTGCGCCTCCTGAGAAAGGCAGTTTTGCCAGAGCCAAGAATGGGTTGGTGTGAAGGGAATTTCAGTGTCCAAAGAGGTTTTGACTTCCCTCATTTCCTTCTGGCAATGTACCACAGATTTGATTTAAAATGCATTACGGATATAAATTAAAACAGGAAGTTCCATCTCCGTATGAGGAAGCACTTCTTTACTGAGAGGGAACTTTACTGAGAGCCCCGGCACAGGCTGCCCAGAGAGGCTGTGGAGTCTCCTTCTCTGGAGATCTTCAATACCCGCCTGGGTGCCTCTCTGTGCCTCATGTTCTGGGTGTCCCTGCTGGAGCCGGGGGGTTGGACTGTAGGGGTCCCTTCCAACCTCAACCATTCTGTGATTCTGGATAGCCAGGAATCAGGCTCACCACTGAGGCAAAAAGCAAACAAGCCCCATGGGTCCAAGCCTGTCGGGCTAGGGTAGTTGTAACTAGAGAACTCCCTCATCTGCAGTCACCACTAGCCTATGAAACACCCAGAACGCTAAAGAGGGGGACACTTCCTGGGTCACATGGCGGAGAGAGACAAGGCTGGGGACGGCCCACTCAGCAGCCAGCACTTAAACCCACTCCTCTTTACCAACCACACTGGTTAGGCACAACCAATGCCCCCCAACCACTGACTACCCTATCATGCTGTGTCATTGCTGACCTAGGCCAGAGAGCCCTAGATTGAAAAAACACTTGCTTTGTTACAAACTTAGTCATGGGCCATTCACATTCAGGATTTTTTTTTAAGGGAAAAGCAGACAGGTTAGGAATAGGATTTGGAGACTCCTAGTAAAACAGCTCATTGCCTCCGAACTGCAGCCCACAAAAGGGCCATCAACTGCCACAGTCAATGGCTGCCACTTTCAAATCAGGACATGATGCTTGACAGGCTACTCGCAGCATCCTAAAGTCACCCAAGACTGTGACCACTTACCTCAAATATCACATCTGTTCTGCCTGCTTGATTACACATGGAGAAAGGATAGACTGGTCTAAAATAAAAGGAAGCCAGAACCACCCCAGCAGAGCACATCCCACTGGGACCATGGCTGGAAGTTAGGGACACCCGAAAAGTCCTCCTCTAAATTCAGCCCAAGGCCGATGACACACACAGGCCACAACTCATTTGTGTCTCGGCCTTATATTTGCCAGTGGTGGACAAGAAAAACACTAGTGTGACACCAATCACAGGACAACCCCCTGCCCATCAGACAACCGCAAAGAAGGAGAAGATGAGGGATACAAGCCTAGCAGTGCAGTCACTGTTTATCATGGCCCACGCCAAGGCAGGCACAAATATTGCATGTTGCCAGCATCATGTGGCAAGTTGAGGCTTAAACATCACTAGCAGTTGTCACCCGCCTGCTCAGTGGCACCAACCCTGGCAGAGGCTGAGCCTCACAACAGCGAGTCATTGGCGGAGGCCTTGCCCTGGCTGGGCTCGACCCATGCTGCAGCGTCACACACAGGATGTGAACGCCGCCTGTATTAAAGCACTTCCCCACGTGCATGCAAAAACAAAGCCTCTTGCATCTGGGTAAGAGATAAAGGTCACAGCAAAACCAGAGAGTTTCACAAAAAATAGATAATTCTAAAAGAAAAGGAGAAGAGTTTTGTTCCCTTCAGCGAATCCGAGTCAACTTTTCATCTCTGTTTTTTGTGAAACTCTTCTGGCTTTCGGTGACCTTTCTCAGCTGCCAGGCTTTGATATTGGAAGTTAAACGCATCACAACTCAACGAAAGGAAATGGGCCAGGTCCTGTCTGAGAGGTGGATCTGAGCATTGCTCAGGCCTGTGCACAGAAAACTCCATCAGACCCAAAAACCGATGGGCAGGTGCGCTGGATCTCCACATTTCCAAGTCAAGTCTGACAGGCGGAAATTACAGCACCTATGTGGCATAAAGGTATACGTAAGCACAACACTGAAATTTCAGTTTCTAAGGGTCTCATACGTGCGTGACACACCAAGTGAATGATAAGAAAACATTGCAGAAAAACCTCAGCAAGCCAAGTCGCATCTACCTGGAGTCTCTCCTTCCTCTGCTACAAAAGATTTGGCTAATTTGCTTAATGAGGCTTTTTTTTTCTCTCTCTCTCTCTCTCTTTAAAGACAAAGAAGGATGAACTCAATGGCAGGGGGAAAAACAGCATGGGAAGATGTCACCTGCTTTGTCACCTCTCATAATACTGCTAGACCTCAGTAACCTCTAGTATGCAGCTATGAAGGCAGAATCAGAAGCTGGGTTTCCCTGCCAGACTTACCTCCCCTCCAACTGACAGTATTGCCTCTCCTCAATGCTAAGCATTTTCAAGCCCCAGAAAGGCTGAAACCTGGGGGAGAAGGGAGGAAGGGGAAGCAGCATCAAGAAATTGAAAAAGAAAAAAAGAAAAGAAGAGAAAAGCAACAAAACAGGAAATTTTATGGGAAATCTCTCAGACTCTTCGCAGAGTAGAAAATTCACCTCTTCAACAGGAGTATTAATTGCATTCCTCTTTTCATAACAGAGTTCTTCTCAGATTGAGTCTCAATTCTGGGCGACTTCAACCACCAGTTTCTATTTCTCATCTTCAGCTGTACGATTCCTTCCGCTTGCGCCTTTCTCTGAGCAGTTTTTGTTTCCTTCGGTGCCATTTTTGGAGTCCGGTTCCAGTTACCTTCTCATCTAGGGCACCCTCTTTCCTATAACCCTCCCACAACAGCGCAAGAACCCTGCACTTCTATTAGCATTGCTAGCACTAGGCTACAAAATGCCTTGGCTACAAAATGCTTCAGCAGAGGAAGGCAGTCTCTGATTGAAGTCTCCGCTTAATGGGGTCAGGCTTCAGAAGATTTTTCTTTGTGGTTTAGCTAGCTTGCTAAGATGCTTTGCCCACCAACATTTAAGCAGAACACTCAAGATGCCTTTGCAAAGGCACATATACAGCATAAAAACTCACAAAACCTACAAATTACTGTAAGCATGCTAACAGAACTCTGCTGTTCTGGTTCTTAAGTATTTTATTTTCTGAAACAGCACCTTGGTTCCTCAGCTGTGCTACATTTGTCATCTTAAGTCAAAAGAGGTGGCACTCCCAGGCTCTCATGATGGGAGAGGCATCTCTAGCTGCACTGACCTGGGCTCCCTGTTGTTCCTTGCTAACTGAAGTGGAGGAGCATCAGGGACTAACTGCAATAGTGTTTCTTGCAGAGCACAAGAGCTGGTAGCCCTTCCTTCAAGGGAACTTCATTCTTTCTCAACCTTCTTGATTCCTCCACCCAGTTTGCGTAGGTCTGAACAGGGTTCCACTTTTGCCTGCTACCAAATCTCCCACAACACAGAAAGGCAGGAACACAGTCCAAAACAAACAAAAAGTGCATCTCATCTGCCTGCTTCCTCTCCACATCAAGAAGTCAGGTCAAACCTGCAGCTTGTGGCGTAGTGGCTAAGGCCTTTCCAGAAGAAGCTGAGTTAGTCCTGCTGCTAGCAGACCTTGTTCTCTCAAGGGTTACTTGCCCTTCAGCACAGCCCAGTGTAACCAGACATTAAGCATGGTACTAAAGTGCCATGGCGTCAAGCCCAGCAGCAAGGCAGCAGGACTCCAGATGACACTGGCATCCACTGGGACCCAGGCTCTTATCCAGACCCATGTGGGACTTACAAGTTAGATGGCCCAGGGCTTCTTCAAAGATTACTTGCTGCCCTTTGCTTTGCTGCCTTTTAACAGAAAAGGCATTGACTCAACACCATGTTCCAACCACAGCAGCATGCCTGCCTGCCCTGCCAGCTGCATGCTGGCAGATGAGGAAACAAGCATCTGCCCTTTATTTGCCTAACTGTTGCCCATGGGGGCACTAACAGGACTGTCTGAATCTTCCATTATGCCAATAATCCAATATTGTATTGGACCGTCAATGGAGGTACTATATTCTGGGGAGCAGACATGGAGGCAGGGGGTCCCCTAACATCTCACTGCCAGGGGACCTGACCTGTCTCATGCTGGCAAGGAGCAGAGCCTTCCCGGGGCTTGGGCCCTGTGCCCATCAGAGCAGCTCCTGCCACCACACTCTCGTGCCTCCCGTATGCACAGGGACCTCATGGCTCTGCCTGGGAGAAGTTGCCTCTCTCCGTGCCTCTCCTCTGTCTTTGCACGCATCTCCTGAGCAAGGCGCACACTTACACTTGGAAAAGCACTCATTGGTGATTCAGAAAATCAAAAGTCTGAGGGCCACATGAGCAGTGTTACATGTAACCACAAACCACATCAGAGCCAGTCAAGCAGCTCACACGGAGGGAGAAGGCTACAGGCCTGAGCTGCCTTGGAAAGGATGTACAGAGGCACCTTGCACCTGTATCAACTTAGTAACAACTAAGTAACAACTTAGTGGACAGTAAACCCAAGCAACTCCATCAGCCATCAGTCTCCAACAGCCATTTCAGGAGGTGGAAAGAACCAGCAGAGAAGTGCTTGCACCATTAAGGAGCTGTGCTGATCTGCACAGGGGACAGGACCTAGGTCTGATGTGCACCTTGGAAGGGATGTTGCAACCCTGTTCCTGGGAATTGGGATGGGACTCACAGCTCTGAGAGGTCACACTCCCCACCAGATATAGCCTCCAAGTTCATCCTGATAAAGTCCCTTAACTCAGCGACAGCTGCAAGGATAGGTCCAAAGTGACAGGCACCAGGAGCACCCCACACCATAGCTAGAATACATAGGATACAGTCCCCTTTACAGTAGCTCAGCATCTTCAGCAGGCTCTGAAGCCACCCAACCACTTCACAGACCTTCCATGCCCTCTAGTGGGTTTAGGAGACTTTTACAAGAGGGCAGAGCTTCCTCCTCTTCCTCAACACCACGACCAGGCAGGTGGGCAACCTGGTAGCTAGTAGGTGGCTAGCACTGGCAGCAGCCCTACTTTACAGCCAAGAGGGCTGCTTGGGCAGAGAAACAAATGCAGCTTTCCCCGCGGTGGGCCCTGGGCATAAGGAGTGCCTGGGGATGGGGCAGCAGGGATGAGAGTCCTGAATGCAGCTCTGGAGGGATGCACATCCCTCTGGAGAACCATAAGCTGCAGCAACAAGCTCGGGCACTGCAAAGCCCCCCCTCTGTTCATGCACCATCCTCGGGCATCTTTCCTCTAACCCCTCCTGCACTCTGCGCAGCGACACGTCCCTGAACCTGTACCTTGCTTCTCTCTGCGATTTTTAAGCCTCTAAGCCCACACGCTGGGCTGGCTGCACATCAAGCCCTGGTTTATACAGACATCTAGCGGTCTCTGCTCGAACTCCACCTTCACCGCGGCACTGCTACGCCAGCACTACCACACTCTAAGCAAAACCACGGTATCGGGGCTGGACATGCTGGTAACAAATAGGCACCCAGTGTCCAAGCTCTAACTTAAAGCAAATATAATCCCAAACATGAGAGAGACGGGACCAGGGTGGGGCAAAGTGCAAGGGCCAGGCAGCAAAGTGCCTCACTCAGCTGCTGCCATCCAAGTGGTTGAGAAACTGACCCTGTGTGGAGTGGGGACAAGTGGCCCTCTGCCAGCAGATATGGCAAGCCTGGGCAGTTGACCCCCGGGACATTCTCCCACTTCTCTTTCCCAGGGTTGCTTATCCCTCGTGCTTGAGCACGAGTGCCACCGCTATCCTAAAATCCTATGTTATCATCATGGGAAGATGTTCACAGGAAGATTCCACAAGCTTAACTTGACACTGAAGACCCACACTGGACTTTGGTGGGCTGAAACATAGCTAGAGCAGTGCAGGAGTCCTACAGGCATCGGGAATGACCTTCCTGTTTCTCCTGTGGTCATAGCTCCTCCTGCACTGGTTTGGTCTTCTCCCACATCAGGGCTTCCTTGCCCTGTTCTGCACAGGAGCCATTTCACCCCCTTCCCACACACTCATGGGGAGCGACGGGCTGCAGTAAAGAACAAAGCAGGCAGAAAAGCAGCTTGAAAGGAAAGAGAAAAGCCGCCCCCAGGAGGAGTCCCCGCCTGCACCGTGCAAAGGTGACCCCGTTGCAGGCTGCAGCGGAGCTGCTTGGCTCTTTGATCTCCAGAGCTCATTTGAATCTGAGGAGGTGGGGATGCCCGGGGAGCTGCTGCAAGCAGCTGCTGGCGAGGTGTCCCACTGCCTGCCGAGCTAAGGAGTCACCGTTGTTATCAGCCCAGCGAGATTATCTCTTGCCTTCCTGGAGGGGTGACGCTCTGAGTCACTCGGCAGTGGGAGAGTGGTTTCCTCATATGCTTATCGGAGCAGCCAAAATGCGTGGGCAGGTTAACAAAAAAAAAAAAAAGCAGATGCAGGTGATGATGGAGGCAGGCAGAAAGGTATTTTTCCTGTGTATTTGGGTATATAGAACATGACCATGCAGAGCTGTTTGCACCTCTCGCTTTGCCAGCACCACAGCTGATGAGCAAACACAGTGCGAGGCGCTCAGCAGGCCAAATGCATGCCTTGGTACTACCCCAAGGCACCTGTGCACCTCTCACTGCCCCTCCCAGAGGAACAAGATCTGCCCAGTAATAAAACTTAAGAGCTAATGAGGACTGTGCTCCATCACACCAGCCACCTATACCACTTCCTTGCACACCCACCGTGTACACAACCAGGCTGCATTTTCAAATATGAAAGCAAATTCACCATTCTACTAGCAAGCATGCTAAAAATCATCAATACAGGATAAGGAGAGTCAAATTCCAGTTGGGACAAAGGTCTTGTTTGGGGATGATTTTGCACAGCATTTGTTAAATGAGTTCCATTCCTCAGCCATTATGGAAAAACAAACCATCAACTTGGTGTTCAAGTAGATATTTAAGGGACCAGTCATGTATTATCAGGAAAATAGGGAACATCATTTAATCCCAAGCCTGGTAAATACATTAACAAAGCCAACGTGCACAAAGCACGTGCAGTTTTAGTCCACTGCTTTTTCTGGGGGGTTAAAGCAGGATGCTATGGTTTTGGAAAGGGGAATCGGATCAGTTCTTCTGGGAGTGTGGTTCTCCATGCTCACTGCACCACCACTTTCTCTAGAAGTGCAGGGGTTGACACCAATCAAGAACCAGCTAAGACACAGCAGGACAGGAAGGCAAGGCAAGGCAAGGCAAGGCAAGGCAAGGCGTGAGGTTGAAAGGATCCCTACGTGCAAGTGCTGCTCCCAGCTAGCAGTAGAGCACTATAATACATCCATCCCCTAATATACATCTATTTCTTCCAGTGCTGCTCCACTCTCCGTGCGGGATGCATGACATGGGCAAGCCCTGGGGCAAAGCCAAATGCCCCTTTGCTGCTGGACCCACCAACACCAGCCTCCAAGGCAGGAGGAGGGCAGAGTGGGCAGGGCTGCTCTCCCCCCATCACAGCATGGAACTAGTGTGGTGGTGGAGGAAAACACTTTTTGGTTTTGTTTTTTAATTGTCTGATGGAAATATCTACTGATACTGGGACTGAGAACTCCTTTATCTCATCAGATCAGCTTTAAAGGGGGGTTGCAACGAGTTGCTTCTGATCAAGCAGTACCCGAGTTTGACAGAAACTGCCTAACTGTCCTGTAGTATCGCTCCCAGAGCCAAACCCTCCCAGGCAACAAACCAGACCCATGCCCAGGGCAGGGCTCCTCTGCACGCTAAGGCTGGAGACTCCCTCTTTCTTTCCCTTACCTTGCACAGGGGTCCCCGGTGCCTGCCTTGTCCGGCATCCGCTGCTGTGCTTGCTCTGCTCCAGCCCGCCTCAGTCTGCATGGGCAGCTTCACGCCGGGAGAGCCGGGAACGGTCACGTTGAGCTGTCCATGGGGGAAGGCAGCCCCCCACGCTTCCATTTAGTCCCTCAGACCCTTGCACACCAAGCAGATCTTGCAAACAGCAACTGGAGGGAGAACCAGTCCTTAAACGAGCAGAAAGGCAGCAGAGATGTGGTCAGCTAAAATCACCACAGCTGATTTCAGAGTTGGTTTCCTTTCTTGTAAACACTTTCTGATCCCTAAGCAACTGCTGGTTAGCCAAGTTTCACACTCTCCTTTGACTACTTGTTGCTGTGTGACAAATGCAGGCAGGATTGAAGGGTCACATTTTGCTTAGAAGTACACAGAAGAAACATAGAAGAACATTTCCACAACCACCAGTCCAAAGGCTTCAGACACCCCCGGTGCTGAGGGAAAGGCAAGAACACCTGCAAACAGGAAGATGGGCAACCCCACTTTAGCCAAGGTCACATCCACACAGCTTTCACTACACACATAGCTGGCAGCGTAGACAAGACTTAAGATTATAAGAAACAGGATGCACAAATCTCCCTGCAACCCAGGTATCAGTTGCCAAGGGCTGTAGAACAATCCTTGCTGGGACAAGACTCAGCTACCTTTGAGACAAGTTGATGCAGCTTCTTCTCCTACCCAGCACAATCTCCCCACTAAACCTAGTCCCAGTCTTACATTATCTTTAAATAATTAGCCCAATTAGGGCTATTAACCTTTGGCTGAACCTTGTCTCCCACACTGCAGGAACATCTCAAATCAGAGTTACCTGTTCTCCTCCTAGTCTGTTCGTGAGTCAGTCATCCCTCCCTGCACAAACCAGGTGTTTCATTTATCACCCAAATTAGTCTGCTTTTCACTAGTCTCCCTCCGTTACAGGAATAAGCCCTCTGTATTTTTTTCCAATGAGTTAGTTATGATCCAGATCTGAACTGCTTTGCAGAGTCCTTAAACATTATAGTTTGATCTGCAGTCTCTCTGCAGAGGAGTCACCTGCTATCTTGTTTGGCTTCTGCTCCTTGTCTGCATGTTCCACCTCAAACACTTGGTTTTGCTGGCTCCCGCAGGTAAGCTGTGGGGAGCTGCTCACCCGGGACAATCACAACTGCTCTCCACAGTCACTTCACCTCAGAAAGTGGTTTTGTGTCACGCTGGAGGGTTGTAACCCACTGGTACTTGCACTAGCACATGATTTAGTGGTGTTTGCACACCAACATGTAGGTCACCTTCCAGACACCTCTAACATCTTTGGACGCAGAGATTCAGGTGATACTTGGATCTTAATTAATTTTGGAGTCTCCTGAGGATTTTATTTTTAAGATTTTGACTATGAAATGGGAAGCTGAGTTCAGAATAAAGTAATCCAGGTGTGATTTTGCCAAAACCCATTTTGACACAACTACATTTGGTATCTGCATTCAGAAGTCACACATCAGTAAGTGCAGATTTGCACCCAAAAAGCAGGCAATCATTTAAATCATGCCCTTTCAGCCTTCTCTCTCACAGTCATCAAAAGCCTCCCCATATTTCATTTCAGCAGCTGATAATTTGCAGCATTAATGGCAGCAAGAAGCTCAAAAATTGTTATTCAAGAATGCAATCAAACCTGCCTAGAGGAAGGAAGCAACGCAAAGGATTTATCTGCTGCAGGATGCATCTTGGCTTACAGACAAAAACCTGGGGCTCTGTTTGACTTGAGAGCACAGAGGCTGCAGCAGTGCACGCAGCTGTACCTGGGCTGAACAGCTTCCAGCGCAGAGAACCACATCAAGATCTATTAAGTTCTGACCCGCACCGATCACAGCCATAGAGTGCAGGGCAAGAACCAGCATCCAAGATAACCTCAGGGTGATGCAGGAGAGTTTTTGGCACAGTCATTGCTCTTGTTTCACTGGCAGAGGATAGCAAGTAAGAGGGTGTTGCCATCTCCCCTGGAGCAGACACTGATAGGAAGAAAATGCTGTAGTCCACACTGCAACAAATGTGTTTCCCAGCTGGAAGGAACTGTGACTGTAAGATGAGAGGTAGACCTAGCACAGGTGCTCATAGGCTCCCATCAGCCAGCTGCACGAGACACCTGTCTTGAATATATCTCTGCCAGAAGCACCCAACCCCTGCTGCCTGTCCGGTCCCTGTCCTCAGTAACCTCTGTTTCCTGCCCCTGGCAGCTCGATTTCCTGTAGTTGTGTTTATACAAAACAGAGAGGAAACATTTTCTGTTTGTATCTGTTCTTCTAACAAGCCCCAAGCTGCTCATCATGACTGTCGCTGTTAGGTTCCCTCCTAGGCAGTGCAGAGCCACCACTGAGAGTATCTGTGCAGAGCCAGAACCTGGTACCAAATTGAAGTGTGAAGAGTGTGAAGGGCTCTCTCTGTCCAGCCTCCTACTCCACTCATGACACCAGAGGTAGGGCATGGTGTTCATATGTGTCAACCCACCCTCTATTTCACAATCCCTGAGCCCCTCAAATGCTTGAAGCCAGCATCACCTATGAAAGCTTCTACCAGAGCCAGGGCTCTCCTAGGGTAGAGAGGGCACAAACTCATTCTATAGGCACAGGCCACCACATTTGTCTACCAGGCACTACCACAGGGCAAATCTTGTTTCTGGGATTAAGCTAAGCCCAAGGCAAGGCTGTGAGCCAGCCACTGACACTTACCCACAGTCTCACCCAAGACTAGAAGCAACAGCCCAAGGGAAAAAGTCTCGGTACAGTTTAGATCATCAGCACTTCCTGCCCCCAGATGCCACGACATTATCACGGAAAATTTTCACAGCTGTCCTCCTGTCCCGCTGCGAAGGCAGTTCGGGCAGTCGCAGTGGCCCTGCTGGAGATGCAGGGCCTCTCCATGACTAGCCTGCAGCAGGGATGAGTGATGCCCATTCTACAGATGGCACCGCTGAGGTGACTTCACCCGGCCCAGGGAGAGTTCACAGCTGCGAGATCAGGAAGGAACTTTGCTAAACAAGGTGGAGGAAAGAGTTTCTGGTAGCTGCTCACTATGTGCTGTGCTGCCAGGGCATCCTGGCCAGGGACAGCTACACCACCCTTCATGGAAAGAACAGCCTTATCTGCCCTTAACCTCTTGCCACCACCAGATGTGATTCATCCATCCCAGCAGAAAAGTCACTTGCAAAATGCAAATATTTATGAATCACCTGGGCTGTTTTGGAAGTATCACACCACTGATCTCCTAGTGCCACGATGCCTTTGTGGACAACAGTGCTGACACCTCAGACCTCAAGTCCTCTAGGCAGTACTGCATGGTGGGGCCAAGGAGCAGAGCAGGACTCAGGGACACTGCCTTAGCCTGTATTAATGGGTAGGGTCTATCTGCCACATGGCCAGAGCCTGGAGCTGCTATGTCTGCAGTTGGTGCAGAACAGCATGTTTGGTGTTCTTCATGCTGCTGTTCCAGGCATACAGATGGATTTGCAGAAATTCAGGACTCTGCAAATAATTTTTCTCCTATTTCAACATTTTTTTCACATCGCAGTGAAAAACTGCATAGTGAAAAATTGATGGCATTGCATCTGCAGTTAAGCTCACACTTCCCTCATTTTAGCATTGCCAGCTACTCATTCCAGCATCTGACTATATGGCAAGCCTGCCCTTGGAGGGGACTTTAAAACAGACCACATCTTTGTTTTGAACTCATGCAAACATTAAATAAGGTGAAGGAAAAAGAAAAGCAAAAAAGACTACCATGAAAAATGCAAGTCATTAGAGAGTGCTTGGTAATGCTTGGAGATGTACAGACACACACCCTTCAGGTTACCACTGTACATCAAAGTACACTAAATGCTGACAAGAGGCATATAAATCAAACAGGGTAACAGTAAGAATGTACTTACGTCACGTGGAAACACATCAGAAAAATGCAAGCAGAAAGACCAAAGAACAATGTGATGCAGAGTGCAAACCACGGCTACAGATTCTAGCCGCCAGCAAAGGTTGCAGGGGAAAATGCTGCCTGGAGATCAAACACTGAGACACTCTGGGCGAAACAGGAGCAACTGCCTCAGGCTCCAAAACACTCTATTTTCAAATGAGAATCTGGCTGTGACGAAGAAGGCCTAGCAAACCAAGGCCACATAAGGCCCAAGGAAACCCTCCCGCCATGCTTTCCCACCTGCAGTCAAGCTTTCAAGACTTCAGTGTAAAGGAACTTGGTCTCTAGAGGTCTTGGGACACCAAGGCACAGAAAAGGACCACAAGAACCTTACATAGGAAGGGAAAGTTGGGGAGAAGTTGGGTCCATCAGCCCAGGGTTGATGGGCTTCACCGGGGCAGCATGAGTTGGTGGCGGGAGGCAAGGCCGCAGCTGCGCAGGCTGAGCAGCCCTGGGCAGGGTTGCTCGAGGTTGTCTCTCACTAAAAAGATGTGTTTTGTAGTTTCTGTTCAGGCTTTCCTCTCCATGCAGTAGCTCTGAGACTACATTAGCGATCTCGTTTTTAAACACACATCACACTCCTTGCCCGTTCTTACTGTGCACTCTAAGATTTGATTACAGCCAACATCAATAACTCAAACAGCTCCAGTCGGAAGTGCAAAAATAACAGAAGCTTTCGGTATAATTTATCCAGGCCAAGAGTTTCAGTTTTAGCAGATTAACTACCATTGAAAACGAAAGCATTACATCACGGTTGTGTTACGATTAAACTCCATTTCTTTCTAAACATAATTCCAAAATATTTCTCAAGTGTCTTGTGGTGATCATGGTCAGTTTGATCTACCCCTTGTTGAGCTACAAGTAGTAGCTCAACAGCTACTACTACAGTACTACTACAGTAGTAGTATTTTTCTTTTTCTGTATTTAAAGAAAAAAAATCATACGTAGCACTGATTAACTAATAACTTTAACGTCCTTTATCAAAAGTCTGAATCTCTTCATTTTTTATGTGATAACATGCAAAAAAAAAAAAAAGGCTGAGCTCAGTCTTTTGATATTTCTATTTCTTCACTGAGGCTTTCAGCTTTTCCTCTTAACCAAAGTAGTTTTCGATTCATTATAATCTTACAGTGAGCAATGAATATAGATAGATCTAATCAGGAGTTACCTAGTATAAAGGAATGTATTGTACTACTCATAATTATGAATTACAATTTTTAGAAAAGCTAGGTATGTTTTTACTGGTTGTCCTGAAACTCAAAGAGCCCCCGTAACAGTTTTCTTTCTGTACGTAACAGTTCGTTGTTTATAGAGTCATCTCTTGCCATGGAGTAAGATTTGGCAATCTGCAGTGGATGCAGATACTTTCATTTTGAAAGCAGATGTGCGAGTACTCCAGATACCGCAATTCCAAGGTTTCCATGGACTTCACATGAGACCTCTCCACTTCCTGGAACTCCATCCTTCCTACAGGGATCTTCACTGGTGATTTTCTAATATCCAATATTAAACATTAAATATTTAAAGGAACCTTCTCATAAATCTTCAGCTATACCTGAGAGATCACATTTCTTCCCATCAGTTATTTCAAGATTGTTCTGTTCACTATCCACACTTGCCAGACTGATATATTTGTATATGGTTACATTATATATAGGTATAGTTTCATTAAACTAGAAGTTACAACCCCAGAAGTTCCCAGAGCTGAGGCATATTACACTGGTGCAGCATTCTTGGTGTTCAACAAGTTTCCAGAGTCATATCACTGTTTCCCGAACTTTTGTTGAGTATTATTTAGAGCATGTAGTATTTAAGTATGCAGAGATGTGTGCGATGTTTATGCATCTCGTAAGATTAAAATAAGCTTCATTTCTATTGCATATTCTGTCTGAGAGCCTCAGTACTTTAAATGTGGTGCAGTCCTGATTCCCTCTTTCGAAGGAAAGGATGCTGAAAAGCATTCGCTGAAAAGAAATTTTTTCTCCTCCTTCTCTGGTGGAAACATTTGCAGAGCTGCCAGGACCTCAGGAGACCAAGACCCTGTTTCGTGACGTGGAGCAGGGAGGGATTCTCGAAAGACACACTGCACTGCCCACTCAGCAGTCCTGCATGAGCCTGTCTGTTACTGGAAATCAGCCACAAGAGCTTCCACCACCTACCTGCTCCATTTCACACTCAGAAAGAGAATGGGAAGGTACTTCAGATTCCCGTCTCTGCATTGAACGTGCACTTCAAGACCACAGGAAATAGCACCTTCAAAAGTAGGGCTACGGTGGGCAGGATGATTTTTTTTTTTTTTACACGGAGGAAATTAGAGGTAAAGAATGAGAGTCAAGGGAGGTTTAAAAAAAAAAGAGAGAGACCACATTTCCAAACTAATTATGTAAAGCACGCTGCTAACAGACAGTAACAACGGTTCTGCAAGAGGTTTTCACACCCTAGGAGCAACAGCAATGGTATCAGACTTGCAGCAGGGACAATTTATTAGAAAACAGCCCAATGAGACAAAAGCAGAAGAATTTGGTCACAAAGAAGATGCATAAAACTTCCCAGAACATCAACATGAGAAGACCGTTTCCTGTCTTGATTAGGTTCATATAGAGTCAATGATTTAAGGCAACAAATGATGGTCTCTAAGCCACGTGCCTCGTTCAGACAACCACATTGTTTCTCTTCAGAGAACTAGGTGTGTTGGTTTGGACTGTTGTGTGCTGGTTGTGAGGAAGGGAAGACAGCAACTCACCACAGTCGCCATTTCCTTACACACTTCTGATGCTCATCATAACCCCAATATGAGCACTGTGGAAAACTTAGCAAGCTTTTCTCAGTGTCCTATAATGATTATGTGACAATCATACTTTACAGGCAATGAGCTGAAATACAGAGAAACGAAAGCAATGGTAACAAGTGCCAATTTTAGGGTTTCTTGGAGGATTCAGCAGTTGATAGCTCTTAGTATGCTCTGCAGCCAGCTCCGACAAATTTAAACAACAGTCTTGAGTATGTGACACAGCTGTCTCCTGCTCGCTGTATTCTCTTAATTCGCCCTCTCAACCATAGTTCTCATTGCATGTGGGGGCACACTGAGGATAGGCTCCTCCAGAAAATTTGTTCAGGCTGGAAGACCTGAACAAGACCATTTCTGTGTCTGCTTCACAAAGGCCCCCCAATGCAGAAGAGATTGTACATGAAAACAAACCAACACTTTCAGGGCAGGTAAAAGAAAAGAGAGACATAAGCTCCATGTGTATACCTGGCTAAACCCAAGGGTGGTTCTGGCTGCTCAAATGATCAGCATCCTCTTCTCTTCTACAGCAGCTTCATGTAGCTCACATACCTCACGCAGTGTCTCTGCAGGATGCAAGGACGAAGATTGGAGCAAACCTGCAAAACTCATTCCCTACCCTCACTGAAAACTTACAAAGTAGAGCAGCACAAGAGCCCCAGCAAAACTCCTCACCCAGGTCTTGAGCTCAGCTTTGGTGAGCCTCACCCAAGTCTTTGGCGGCACAGCTAAGTGAGCAGCAGCTGTGAGCAGGTGGCAGAAACGCCCTCCAAAACCTTTCAGATTTCCAATGGCCACAGCTCTGCTACCAGTGATTTGCCAAGTCACAGTAACTCCTCACCATGTCTGAGCCCTAAATCAGCTCTTGACAGCAGCAGCAAAGCAGCACGTGCATGTAAAGCTGGGCATGTGCTGCCTAGCAGGGCTGCTAAGAGACAAGACCATGCGCTACTGAGCTCAGAGCACAGGAGCAAGGGACATCAGAAGCTGCCACAGCACACTTTCTGCTTATTTAAAATCAAGCCAGCCAACCCAGTCTCACTCAAACCAAATGCAGCAGTGGGATTTATCTCCTGAACATGCTGAAATTCTCCTGAAGGAGCAATAAAATTGCCCTTTTGAAACCAATTACAGCAAAGTACATCTGCTTTTGCTGCCAGAGCATTTGTGATCTTCAAATTTCAGTTGATACAGATGTGCTGATCTGCCTTAAGTGCAGACAAGGTATCAGGTGCAGGAGCTATCCCTTCACATCAGTTACAAAAATAAAATGCTAAAGACAACTTGAATTTCTTGAGCAGTATTTGAAATGACATGAAAAAGTGATCGTTTTTCACTTATGCTTTCAGCTCATAACTGGTTAACATGCCTTCATCAAAGCCTAAGGGGAACGATCTGAGAAACGTGCACCATATTTGTCCTGCTTGATCTCACAAACAGGAGGGGAAAGGTTGCTAGTCTCCTGTCACTCCATGTGTTAACACATCTCTCAGAGTGGGAAAAGTCTCAGAGCTGCCAAATCTCTCAGCTGATTTTCAGAGGAACCCAGAGGACTATGCCCAGCACAATCAGTCAGCTTGTACATTGCCTCAGTTGTGAAGAACTGTTAACGCTTTTACAACAGTTGTTGAGTAAAACTAGCTGCAGAGAAAGGGAAAAAGGCAGAGATTGATATTATCTATCATTTGGAAGAGAGATTATTTTCAAGTTGAATCTCTTTAGAGAGAAGTTGAATTTCCTTAGAGAAAGCTGGCCCATTCAGAGGGTGCTGAAAGCAAGTAAGGAAGAGGAACGCACATCAGCGATTGCTATTTTGCCAACAGCTTTTTGTCTCCTTGCTACCTAAATTAAAAAGATTTCATTGCACACCCTGACAGTAATGAACAGCACCCCAGTCTCCTGCATCAGATCGTGTGATCCCACTTCTCCCATGTCACTACTTTGGTAACGTGCAAAGAAAGAAACATTGCACTCTGTATTATCCCAAGAAATGAGTCAGAAACAGGTTATCAAGCTTTTTTTCCACTGCTTTTATCTTTTTTTAATAAGGAAGAAATTAATGTGCCAATTGTCTCATCCAAACTCCTTCTCCTTACTCACCTCATTCTTTCGCTTACATTAAACCTCAGTCACTTAGTCATACCTAAAATTAGATTTTTGTAACCATGATGTAACATGTTCACACTTCTGAGTGCTAGAAAAATAATATTAATATTAAAGTATTGCTCGCCCCCCCCCTTTTTTTTTTTTTTTTTTTTTTTTTTTTAACTGTGCTGTAATGACTAGACAACATTCTTTCCCAACCTGGTAAGAATTTGGCTTGCATAGACTTCACAGCCATGCAGGTTAGAAGAAGAAACCCCACCAGACATAGATACTTAGAAAGCATGGGGCTGGCATCAGATAGGTGAATAAGTGTAAAGCCAAAGCAACCGTGAAACTTATCAGATCGAATAAAAGGGGGCTGCCTAGGCTCTCAGGACATGAGCGGCTGTAGAAAAATCACTTCTTCCGTTCTTACTCATGCTCGCTCCCTTCCTTGGAGGGCTACAGAAGCAGCGGCTGATATAACACCTCGCAACAGTGTCAGTTCCAGCAAACTACAAACAACAAGCTCTGTGGTTTTGTGCATCTGCGACCCTCCCTGCCACGTCGGCAGCGGTTTCTGCCCCCGCTCCTGTTGGTCTCTCCCCATGCTCTTCCCATTTCCCTCAGGGGAGACCGGGCCTCTCCTCACCTCTGCTGCCGTAGAAGGAGCAGTGACCGTATCTCTATGCTCCCTTCTGTAAAGCAATCCTTCCTGCCCCCTCAGGGCCTGTACATACACAGAGCCCGACCAAGGTTTCTAAAACACAGCTATGCTGCCGTCCGCTTTCTTCCGCAGGGATAGAGTGCAGCGCATCACACACATCAACCAAAGGAGAGCCCGTGTCACTATAAAGCAGCTCACTGGTCTCACTCAGACAGCAACATGTCTGTTTCCAGGTTCGCATGCCCCAAGCACTTGGGAACGTTACCTGGGAAGGGTTCAGCTAAGCACGAGAGAACCTGCATGCCTGCAACGGATGTCCTGCTGGCATGGCTTGTGCTGGGTTCCTCAGGCTGGATCACGTAGGCTTGTCACTTCTTGTGGCCACACTGTCTGCAGGGAGAGAGCCTCTCCAAAGCCCAAGTGTTGAATGTTCTCAAATCCCGGTGTACCTCAGCATGTGGCCTGCACAGCCTCATCTGAACAGGACAGAGCTGCTCAGCTCAGACCCACTGCAATCCAGCTACAGGGTTGGGGGTTTTGCTGGGACTTGTTCATCACTGGACAAGGACAGTCAGTTGAATCAAGGATCCTAGTATCCGTTGAGCATTTCATGTTAAGATTAAGTAGGTTTTTCATTAAACAAATGGATTTTAGTTAGATGATTCAACAGAAAACTTCAATAAAGCCACTGTGGCACAAGCATCACAGGAATCAATTCTGCGTGGTTTGAAGAGAGGTGATGCTACCATAGCTTTGCTTTGAATCTTTGGTGCTAGGCTCCAGAGACATTGGGGAAAGGAATGGCAGAGAAGAGCTACACAGAGTGCTGGACTCAACATGGTGTCAGTCTCAAGCCTAGCAGCACCCGGACTTGTCTTACAAAGAAGAGCCAGTTCTGTCCATCTGACAAGATCCCACTGTGATAACCTAACAGCATCTGCCCCAGTGGGCACCGCGTATCTCCCCAGCCTGCTTTGCTGTTAAGAATGGAAGCAGGTGTCTATATATTCAGCGATTTTGGCCCCAGAAATAGCTGCAAGCTTACAGGAGTGCACACATACAAGTCTAAGTGAGTGGCAACTTCAAGCCTGTCCCAGCCAGATCTGGATCCACCTCCACTCCCGTACTATGTGTCCCTCTGAAACAAACAGAGGGGTGGAGGCAAGTGGGGGCAGCAGCAAAATGGTCCCTAAACTTTGATATTTTGAGGCACCTTCCTGCCCAAGAAATAGAGCATCGAGCGCTGGGCTTTGCGGCAGCAGCTGTGTGAGCCGGAGGCACGCACCTCACTCTGGCTATACCCTGAGCCAGTCCACTTAAAGGTTTCAAAGAAACCTTTAACCAAAGCAGGCCGCAGGGAACCACAGGTTGCACAGCGTCAAGCCACCACGGAAAAGGAAACGAGCGCTGCTGCCGTGGACGCTGCACGCCACAGCGACCCCAGTGCTGCAAGGCGCCGGGGGCGCCATGCGCTGACGTGTCACAGCCACACAGGCTGCCCCAGTCAAACCCACAGCCAGATGGGAAAGGGGAGGGGGGGGGACACGAGGGCATCTCTCCACACCTGCCCACCCACACAACTTGAGCTCCAGCCCACCTCTGGAGATGTTCACACCACCAAGGAGCAGCGTTGTTCAGATGCCCGACCCCACAGCTGGCATCAGGTAGGTGAATAAGCATTACAAAGGTGCTGGCCTCAGGGCTGTGGTGTCAGAGGAGCCCACTCCCCCAAAATGTGTTGAGAACAGCAGCGCTTCCTAGAAAAATATACATTTATTTACCATATTTACCATATTTTTCTTTACCCAGAAAAAGAGTGGCTCATTGCAAGGTGGGGAACAGAGGGAAGCACTCAAAGCCTCACTATGGTTAGGGGCCAGTATGCTCCCAGCTCGCTGCTTCCAAAACGTTCCTACAAGGTCATGAAGCCCTTGAGGTGACTTAAATAAGGGGGGGGA
>JAWLRI010000779.1:3187853-3207987 GCA_034781795.1 Crypturellus tataupa
CGCCCCCCCCCCCCCCCCCCCCACAACACAAGGGGGAAAGAGCAAGATGGCAGCATCAGAGAAGCTACAAGGAGGGAGCTCTTCTACCTCCATCAACTCACCTATGAGTTTTTCCAGAGCTGGAGGGATGTGTTCAGTGCTGGCAGACTATCAAAAGAAAAGAGGACAAAGTCTCTTAGCATGGGAAGAACGTAAAGGCACCACCTGGAACAGCCAAGGACTGTCTTAGACAGGGGTTAGGTCTGGACGCTCAAGGAGAACTACAAGGCAGTAAGAAACTGCTCGTAGAGGGACAAAGACCCTTTAGCTCTTAGAAACTGAGATACATCCAGGTGTATCGTAGCTCTCAGAGCAGTGCCCCAACAGTGTAGGAGGCAGATGTTCAAATGTTTGCCCCGCAGGAACTCTATACCACCAAAGCATCTCAGATGCTGTTTAAGGCATCTTTCCCCGCCGTCCTCCCCGCTGAGCCTTGGTGAGGAGCCAGACAGACTTTACCTCTCTCAGTTGAGCCAGTTCCTTCTGCAGGCGAAAAATCTGAAACAGGCTTAATCCAACTCCAGTGAGACACAGCAGGATGAGCAAGGAGACCACCAGGAAGCCAACACTCTTCCCTTCCCTGTTGTTACTTGGCTTCTTCCTCCGATCCGGTACTGGTGGTGGGAAGGGGGCAGCGGGGGCTGCCGGGGGGCAGGAAGTGCTGGGGTTGGTGCAGCCATCCACCCAGAAGATCTGAGGGTACACGTAGTTCAAATTCTGCTGCATGGCTGGGAGCGGAATGGCCTGGACACGCTTCTTGCGATCTTCTCTGTGGCAGCCAAAAGGCGCCGGGGCTGGCCCAGACTGAGTCCCGGGGGAAGACTCAGCTCTGCCTTTATACGCCTGCATTGCTTCGGTGGTGGCGAACACCCAGCTCGGGTGCTGTGCCTCTCAAAGCCTCGAGCAGCAGCAGCAAACCCCAGAGAGCTTCCGCCCCGGGCTGCGGGCTTGGGGCTGCCCGCCTGCTCCTCCCACGGCAAGGCAGCGCGCACGCCGCTGCTCCCAGCAGCAGGGCTCAGGCGCAGGTGCTCTGAGCTCAACACCCGAGTGCTGCGCTACCAGGCAGGGGCTGAGTAATCAGCCCAGCGCACACGCGACGGCCAACCACCCTTTCCAGCAGCCCACTCGGGCGGAGGCAGCTGCTTTTTCACTCTGCTACCCTAGACCAAGAGCAGAGGGGAACAACAAAACCCATCCTGCTTCTGGCAGCCTGCACGCAAGGGAAGAGGCAGAGCTGAAGACTCTTCTCCTTGGCAAAGGATTAAGATCAGATCCCAAGTGTGGCTGTGGGCACCAAGGAGTTGGTACATTTTGCACAGGACAAGTTTCACAGTTACACATTTTGCTGTTTGGAACTGAAGAAGCATTGGAGTCAAAAGGTCTCCCCTGCTCCAAAATAAAAACAAGGAGAGATAGGAACAGGAACATCTCTATCCTTCAGAATAAGGCTGGCCACAAGTTTCTAAGTGATGGCAGTGAGATTGCCTCATCAATTTATAGACACGTGCAAAACACTGTCTGGAGCAATCTGCTCTTCCGTTTCACAGACCTGCACTGAAGTACGTGGGTTTGCATCAGGGTCATGTTTAACAAAAGCAAGTGCCTAATGTAAACTGGTGTTTTTTCCTCCTGCAAAGCCAGCAGAAGCTGCCTCAACACAGTGGTTTGCATCTTGAACATCAAAAACGGCAATCTAAGGACAGCACCGCTTTACCAACAAATGTGTGCAGGCTTCTCCTGATCAAGGGCTCAGCTCTGCTCCCAACCGCACCAATAACACTCAGATGTGTCCTCAAAGCCTTGCCTGCACCACCAGACACCCCACTGTGTTTTGAAGCTGTTCACCACAGCTGCTTGCCGAAGCAGTGATCTGCAGCATGAGATATTTCAGGAACTTGTGTGGGTCTTGTACCTCTAGGTTTCTGTCATAAAAGCAATACAAATCCAGCTCCAGCAGTTCAAGACTGGTCACATCTGCCCTGAACACTCACTTCTCTCTGCATCTTGAATTGGTGCCCCCAGCTGGGCAAAGTCACCTGCTAGTGAGATCACTACAAAAAAAAAAAAAAAAAAAAAAAAACAAATGTAAGCAAAGCCAGAGCTGCATGGTCTTTGTACAACTAGTTAGTTTTGTATTTTACAGTCACTATGGTGACTAGGAGCCAGAGCTGTGACAAAGATCCAAGGAGTGTTTAATACAGAAACTTGGTGCAAGATTAGGAGTCAAGGACCAAGACCTGCAGAGCTCTCCCCAGCTCTAGGTCCTTTGCGTGGACCACGGGACAGGCAGCTCTGCACAAGTACACACCAGTCAAGTGGATTTCACCCTTGTTCTGTGGCATACATCTCATGAACAGATCTCAGAGTTACATACCTGCCCTACCACGCTGTAGGATGGGGCTGGACAGCCCCATGCAGAGCTGGAGGGATGGCCAAAAGCCACCAAGAGTGCGGCATGGCCCAGAGAGAATCCACTCTCAGGAGTTTTCCGATGTTGTCTGTGTTCAGTGCTGACTGCTCATCTTGGTAGGACCACAGGCACATTAGCAACCTCTCTTAAATGTCATGAGCATACTTATTTGTCACCCACTGCTTCCTATTTGTTCCACTGAGACAATTTTCTCTAAGTGGATGACAGGACAGAGAGAATAAAAAAACAAAATTGTTTCAGCCATGCTGCATCTTCACATTCAGATGTTCAGATCAAGAGCCCACTAATAACTTCTGACATGCCAAGTGAAAGCTTGGGCTCATTTTTCCCCTTGGAGAAAGCACTGGCAGAAGCCCAACACACCAATGCTGTTCAGGGTCCAGCAACATGCACCTTGCCAGCCTACGTGACCCTGTGGTGAATGCTGACACCCTGATGTTGTTTCTTTATTACGCTTTTAACACTTCCATTTGCCCATACAGGAGTAATGCTTTTCATTTCCTCGGCAAGCCCTCCTTGAAGCATTTGAGGCACAGCTAGAGATACAGACACCTTTTCACCAGCATCACCCAAGGAAGACATTCCTGTATTCACACCCCAGAGCAGACCTCAATTCTACTTCTAAAGGTCCTGGCCTGTCTTTACAGTGCTTAGCAGGGCCCCTCCAGTGAGCAAGACACTTTACACTCTCCTTTACGGAGGATGTGTGAACTGCCACACTCCCACTAAGTGATCAGCAGCCCTGGGTCTGGGGAAGAAGATGCAGGGCTCTCCACAGGGGTTTTTAAGAGCCAAAACCAAGGCAGGAAAGAAAGCAGCAAAGGTAGGAACCAAGCCAGGGAAGAAAACACATATGATGCAGCTGAGGCAAAGGGGTGATGTAAGTAACACAACAATCAGTTTTTGTAAACTGCTGTTTTACCCGAAAAACAGGTCATTTAATAACAAGAAGTGCTTAGTCATAGAAGAAAATGGGACAAGGTGTTGGGGTTGCTTAGAGGTTGAGAGAAAGACAACATTAAAGTTGTGTCGATGGGGTGTCCTCTCCTGCAGCAGGAAGGAAACTCACCAGCTCTTTGTCAGAGCCAGTCTTAGACCAAGAAAATGCCAGCTGTGCTGGGGTAAATTGACCCTAGTATTTGACAACTTTATACTACATCCCCAGCTCATTAATGAAATGGTCCAGCAGGATCACACCTCAGCTCTGCATTCCCGAGCGCATAGAGGCTGTACAGTGAGAGGAGTGTACAGTGAGCCCATAAATGTTTGAAGTGCCCTGATCCAGTACCCTGGGCCAGCTGACTGCTAAACAAGCTCTGGGAACACAGATTTTTCTGAAGTTGGTTACGAACCCCAGTAATTTCTTTACCAGGGCCCAATGCTGTTTGACACTCAGGGTTTCCAGATGAGACACACTGTGTGATGACCTTCCCACAGCACTCTGTGGTCAGAGCGCAGTGCTGAAACTGTTCCAAGTGAAGTGGAACAGCTTCACATGCTTTGCTTAATTTGACACAAACATGTTCCATCTTGTCTCACCTTGCACTGCAGGATGGCAAAACTATCCAAAAGCACTTTATATTTTAGTTCTGATCCTAGCAACACCACACAGTCAGTAGAGGTTGCTTATTTTAAAAATACTGGATTTTGCACACTAGTGCTTAAGATATACACACACCGAATAGTACATTTTGCCAAACACAGCTCACAAGACATTTGTGACAATCCCTCCTACTACAGGTATTTGTGTTACCTAGTTTGATTTCTTTGTCCTTGGCTCAGAGTCAAAAAACTAAGTGCTCCCAAGGTTTTTGTGTGCAGCAGCATTTACAGCAGGAAACGGCCTCATTCTCCGTGGTTGCAGGCTTGTTTTAAGTAATCCCCAATCAGTTTGTATGGGAACGATTAGCAGAGGCTGTGGCAGCATTCAGGGGGATGCAATAGCTTCACATAAGCTCATACTGGTATCTAGGTCTGGAGTCCTTTTCTGCTTCTGCCACAGCCTTTATGGCACTGGAAGGTGACCAGCTGGGTTGTCATGCCTTTATGGCAAAGGCTGACAGGCTGCATGGGTTTTCAGTGCCCTTGTCAGCTGAGACTGCTCCCTCAGCTTGCCTGCTTAATCTCTCCAGCTCTAGGAGGCGAGAATACATCAACATTACCTGCATAGTTATAACCGATGTAAATAGTGAGATTTGTGTGCTTAGCTAATTCCTTTAGAGAGGCTTTGGGGCTCACAAATTCAAGATACTAGAATTCCATCAAAATTCATACTTTTGAAAAAAATAAATAGGTGGAAACAGACATATCCTGAAACAGAGAGAAACAATTACACTATACAACTGACTCAGGCCATCTATAGAGCAGCATAGAAATAAGTTGATAATCGATATCACTTCACTTTTTTAATCTGCCAATTTTGATTTCTAAGGCCATCAAGAACATATAGTCATACTGTACAGGCTCCTGCCACACATGGCAGCAGGGAAGCCAATACCTACAGATTAAAGCAAGCAAAAATAATTTTTTCATAGTTATTCCAATGCGGCTTTTTGAGGTCAAGCGCTATACTGAAAAAACTTGGCAAAAATTAACTCCAAGCACTCAAATGCGCAACAAAGGTCAGGTCAATTCTAACTAGCAAACCAGCTATTTGAAGAAATGAGTGGAAAAAAGAACTGGCTAAAGGCAGCCGAGAAAGGACGTAGTCCTTACTCCTTCACAGGCATGCATACCTCTTGATAGCTCATAAGCAACTTCAGGCAGTCCTTGGAGTAAAATATCACAAGATGAACTAACCATCCTTTTAAGTACCCATACAGTCAAAGTTAGTCAAAGCATCATAAATTGTCTACCTGAAAAACTACTCAAATAAAAAAATATTATGATCAATTCAGGAGACTATTTTACCTGTGCAAAGAAACAAGTTTTGAAAGCTAGAGGCTGTGTGACATTAATAAAACTGAAATAGGAAGTGAAAAATGACTCAAAACCCACATGAAAGGTGATCCTAAGCAATAAGAACTTGACTTTAAGAAAAAAAGTGGTTACAAATTATCATAGGCACCAAGTGCAGCACAAGAAAGCTGTGGTTCACTTTTCAGTCTACTGCCAGAATAAATACACACGTTTGCATTAGCATAAGCAGCTCAGTAGGTTCATTCAAACACTTTTTCAGTGGTTGAGATCAAACCTATGCATAATCTTAGGCATTGAGATGTAGGAAGCGCTTATGCCTGGGTGAAAAGCATTTCTAGCCCTTGTATTATCCACGACCTTGCACGTCTCCACATATCTCCTGTATGCAGAGCCGCACATCCACACAGCCTCTAGCCGCAGAGTCCTAACAGAGCTCTGCTCCTGCTGCTATGCATCCGCATCATGCCCCTAGCATGGTCCCTAGGTTTTTGCTACCTAACCTTTACTGGAGATATTTTTCCAATACACACAGCAACTCCTCTAAGTTCTTTCCAACTACAGTACATACATTAGGGAATCAGTGGCTGTTTTAGAAGTCATTTGTTTTCACACTAGGCATTAATGTGGCAATTTAAAAATGTGCCTGGAATGTAAATGTGCAGCTTGCTCAGATTCGCCAACTCCCTTGGGTATACAACAATGTATCAGAAGAGTGTCAGACAAAAAGTGGATTTTAGCCCAAGGCTAAATATCATCTTCCTTCTTTCAAGAGTGGAGATGCGAATACAAAAAACTTTTGGTCAAGTCACACACACTGCTTTGACAAGGAAGCGCAGGAATGTTCTGCAAGCTCAACTGCCACTTCCAAGAGACCTGCAAGGGTCACTCATGAATGGTAGAAACGAAGGCTACAAGTCATGCAAGACAGACAGAATGTAAAGTCCTTACCAGCAAAAGGTAAGAAGGACAAGAAAGTTCTTTGCCTTCCATCCAACAAAGTCCTAGGAAAACTAGGGATTCAAGAAGCCTTCAAACTAACTGGTTCCCACAAAGACACCTCATTTCCACAGACCTACACATTGCTCTATATAGTTGATAAATATAAGGCTACCATGATTTTTGGCTTCAACTTCAGTTCAGCTCCCTGACCAAGCTCACTTTCACTGAATGCTTACAGGCCACATACAATCAAAGCATAAATACCTACTAAAGACACTCGTCTCCTCCATATCACTGTCAGTTGAGCTGGCCTCACTCTGTACCTATGAAGCCTTCTCAACATCAGTCACTGGCTTATACTGATTTAGGAGAAGTGAGCTGTTTCACTTGTGTCCCACTTCAGCCAGATATCAATTAATGGTAAGAACTGCTCAAAATTGCCTGGGCAGTAGAGGAAATCACGTTTCCTACAGAAGAGAGCCAAAGAACACATTAAGCTTGCTCTTACTCAAGGCGTTTTTCCCCTCCCCATCACAGACCTCCCTCTGATGAGTCGAAGACCCCAGAGATGCTCCAGTGAGATGAGTGCTGGAGGTCTCATTTGAGAGCAGAAATAGATACTGGACAGCCAGTGAATCTGGCATCTGGCTGCACAGTTCAACAATTGCTAAAAAGTTAAGAGAGATTGGTAGAGACAACAACAACAAAAAATACTAGTTTGAGATGTGTGACTATCTAAACATCATCTTATTAGAAGAAAATAAAAATGCCTCTTAAGGCTTTTACAAGCCTTAGTTTTGAACACTGGCAGACAGTTTCACATACACATCTTCAAAAAGCTACCACTTCTTGACCCAATGGGACCTTAGAAGTTGACAAACTGCTTGAAACTTTTCTAGCAGCTTTACACAGTAAGGTTTTCTAAACTTCTAGGCAGAATACCATTCAGCCTAGAGCATTGGCATTGAGCATTTCAGACATACACATCTGGGATGACAGTTAAGCTTTGTGAGCCACCAAATGATCCCCAGTCAAGATTTTGCAACGGAATCTGAAAGCTGGCTCTTTTCAGAAATCAAGCCACAAGTTTGATTTTTTCAAAGGAAAAAAGTCACTGAATTAAAGACAAAGTGTTCAGATTTATTTGGAAATTCACAGTTTCTAATGGCACTACAGCTCTGTAGTTACATACTCTTGTTCCACAACATGGTGTGCTGCACTCAGGTGGTACATCTTTTCCTCATTTGGGTTTGAAGCCCTTTCGATTTCAAGTTCAACAAATCCAGTTCATATGCTCTGACTGGCTAATTGTGCAGATCAACTCCAAAAGTACATCACCTTAAAGGTATTCATGAACTAACAAGAAAGCAGCAAAAAAATAAAGGTTTTAAATAAGTCACATTACATACAATACCCAGGAAAGGCATTAGATTTGTTAAAAAGGGTACCACTAAAAGTGCTCAATAAGTTAACTTATTTTTACAATGTGAACCTGTAAAACCTCTCAAAAGAAATAACCTTTTGTTCCACTCACTCTGATCCATTCAACATTTTAGCACTCATTCTATAGTATCCAAATATACAACCACAAAATAAAAAAAACTCAGATATGAAAATACCAACCATACAAACACTGCACATTTGTTAGCCAATACAAAAGCAAACATTATGGAAATATCCACTTTAAACAGACCTGGCTGGTTAGACTTCAAAACTTTGCAAACTCTACACACATGCAGAGCTGGCTTGGAATACTAACCAGCTCCAGCAGCTCACACTCACATTTTTAGGTCAAACCTTTATCTGAACTCTTAGCACAGAAAGAGTGAACAATCCCCATTCACCTCTTGGAGGACTACAGCAGTCAGTCCAGGTAACAAGTACACATTCATAAGCATCACTTCCTTTCGTATAAAAGAAAACCTGAAGAGCAACTGTCATTTGTTTCATACAGACTACAGTTCTGATTTGTAACTGAAGGTGAAGGTGGAAATAAATGTAATCACAATCCCAAGTGAGTTTTCTTCCTCTACCGAGTTTGCAAAGCCTGAGTCTAGTCAGGCGAGTCCATTTATTAGCATTTTTACAGTATCCAGTCCACATTTGAGTCCAGCTGAAGGCCAACACATGTCCCTTTACAGCACTGTAGTGTTGCATCTTCAAAAAAAGCTAGAGAAATTACAAAATAAATCAAATGACAAACAATTTTATCTCCCCTCTTCCAGTGGCATTATAAATAGACAAAAGGCACATAAATATGGGAAGGTGCAAGAAATAGGAACAAAGCTAAAGGAAGAGGATTAGGCTTTTATCCCTATTCCACCCAACAAACTGGGTTTCAAAAAATCTCTGCCCTAGGAATTGTGAAAAAAAACCTTTATAAAATGAACCCTGCCCTCCCTCCCCCCAAGATGTTCTCATAGGAAATTATCAGCCTTGTAAAGCTGCAGCTTACAGCCAAGATTGACACAATCCCATCTATTTAAAAAGGCAGAAACCAAATTTCTGAATACTTTCCAATTACTTGAGCTCTTTGTCTCCCATTAGCCTCCCACAGAATACCACAGACTGTTCTCAAATGAACAAACACTCTCCTGTTTGAGAAGTTCAGCTAGTTTTAGATGTGTCCAGAAACAGCCGTGACACCAAGAGTGCCCACTGTTATATCTTTGTTTCCTTTGATTATGTCATGCAGGCTTGGCATTGACCCCGACTTAGTCTGTATTAGAGTTTTTATGAGCTTCCCTTGGTCTGAAACTTTCGATCGTCTTCGTTTTATAGCCCTCTTCTCAGTTTTTGTCTTTTGGGTCTGTCCGTTGCACAGACTCGTACAAGCTGAAATGCCACAAAAATAGGACTCCTCAGACTGCGACGAGGTTTCTGAGCTTCCTTCAGATGGAGGACCCTTATACGAAGAGTGATAAACTTCCCCGACATTAGAGAAGTCCCTCTGGTTTGTAAACGGCTTCCTTCCTTTAATTTCCCCATTGGCTATGGGATGGAGAGGCTCTGCTGTCGGCTTGATAGTCTCTATCTTGTCACTTCTGTATTTACAACGCTTTTTCTTAAAAAGCACAAGTAAAAAGAAAAGAATGGTTAGCTTCTGGGGCAAGCAAATGGTAAAAAAACAAACCAAGGAACTGGCAGAGCAGAGGGGTGCCTGAACATGCTCCTCCTACTGCCAGCAACACACTCAGACTCCGCTTGCCTGTCTCACAACTACATTACCTTCTTCTCTGGGGAAAACTTGAGGGGTTCGACAATGTACAGGTCCTCTGGATCCACTGCAAGAGAAGTGATAGAGTTAACAATCCTAACTGACACTTCCAGCTCTAGAACAACGCAATTTAAATAAGTAATATAATGACAAAATACTCCATTCTTCTTCACACATTTGTGCCCCTGTTGCAAGTGCATGGGACAACTTACGCACACTGAAAATGCACTCAACGCTTTGAGGAACCTCTGTGTGGTGTCGTGGCAGCTGTCAGGGCCATGTATTCCCAAAAAAAAAAAAAATCTCCTGATAGGTTAGATTAGGCTATAGATAAGTGGAGAACACATCATTTGGGGAAAGAAAGTGTTCTGCAGAAGTTTACTTTTCTCAGCTTTAGCTGATCTCTGCTGCAACATTTTCTCAGTTCAACTCATTATTTTTCATGTGGTTTTATTCACAGTACTGAGACTGTGAAGTAGGTTTGCTGCATCTAGAAATCCAGCATTAACTCCATACATGGTAGTTACTAAAATTGTATGGTTTTGTATGGTGAAAGCCTAAGAAATCAAAATTCAGTTGTCCAGAGTTGAATATGAATATTCAAAGAATTAGATCACTCCCCATGCCCAGAACAACTGCTTTAAGTTTCCTTTCTACAGCTAAGTACAGATCCCTTAACACCTGCTGAGCTTTAAGACAGGTGACAAGACTTGGCAACCAAAAAATTCCACTTTTTTTACTCCCCCCAAACTTTACAGCTTTGTAAAGCTACATGCCAACATGTACTGCTATTAGGCCTAAGAAGACTACATTATATACTCTGGGCGTTAATTCGGGATTTAACTACCTTTTAGCACAACATAGCTAGAAAATTGTCATATTTAGACTGTTGCATTTTTAAGCTGTGTTCACTGGAGACCAAGCACCTGCATGGACACTGTTAAATGTCTTACAACTTGGCTTTAGACCCACTAGCTTGCAAAAAAAACCAGCAGAGTTGAAGTCCCACAGTGGTTCTTTGACATAAATCTGCGATCCTATTCTCACACACCCAAAGAAACTGTGAGCCCCAAACAGCATGTGTGTAACACCAGAAACTAGATGCATGGATGTACCTTCTTTACCAGATAGCTGAAAGGACTGTGATCTGACCAGTGGAAGGGAAATTCTTCTTTTCAAATTCATATCATCATAGGAAGAAAAACATCTGTGGAATAAAACCCACGAAGCTTAAACACATTTTTCTCAGAAATTTATCATCTTTTTCTACTAAGAAGCATAGGAGGAGCTAATATGATCAGTCTTGAAAACCTTGGTCAATAAGAGCCAGGAAAATAGACAAAACTTTGCAAAAGACTATCAAGGCAAGCTATCAAGGTAGCACTCCAAAACACTACCACGACTTTGTGAATGATAAGTTTTGGTACAGAATAGTAACTGGTTTTGGCTATCAGTCCCAATGTGCTTGCAGAAAGATGACTCTTCGGACTAAAGTAGGCATGACAATCCATGGATTTAGGAACCACTAACAAAAGTTGAAACAAGCTTAAAATACATTACCTTTTTGGGCTGGGATAATTATTACTTTTGGGAATTTTTGAGAGGTAATCTCCACAGAACTGAGAGGTGCTTCTGCAGCGCTGCGCACACAGCACCAAGCCCAGGATGACACAGAGAACCAGAGAAATCACAAGGTAGGTTTGTCTATCAGAAACCTGAAAGAATTTTATACAGTTGGTTAAAGACAAAAGAAGTATTTAAAACAAGAGTAATATTTTAAAAATGTAACTTCAATTATAGTTCAACTGAGATGTTTTCAGATCAGCTTCCTTAATCTTGCTTAACACCATTTTTCAGAGATTTGGTTTAATACCTCTACTACTATCAATTTCTATGCAGAAAGGAAAGAAAGAAATATTACATTATTCTGAATAAGTTATGACTTTATCACTACATGAGACTACAATAATTGGACTAGCAAGGCTATAAGAGAAGTTATTAAAAGTCTTGCTGAGAACAAGACAATTCACTCGGCTTTTTTCTCCCTTCCTTGACCAGCTACCAAAATAGGCTGAAAACAATGTTATTGGTGCCTTCCCAAACATTAAAATTCAATTTAAGCCCTTGGCATCTCTGAATTAAGATTTATCTATACATTTGTCTGCCTTGCCCAAGTTCCCATGTCACACTGCAGAATTATAATTACCTCACGCTTTAATTCCGCAACAGTTGTTGACAGATTGGAAACCAGCTGCGTCATGTTGGTCAGCTGAGCTTGTAACAGCTGAATTGCATCTGTTTGCCGCTGATCCTGTATGAAAACATTCATAGCCATGCTGTTTAGTTGTCAGGATGCCACTATCATCTACTCCATGTACCAAGTTAGCACTGTCTGACAGTCAGATGTCTGATATAGCCACATGACCTATTTACAGTTCAATTAGATGCCCAAGTAGTAGCTTAAGTCAACATACACTCCAACAAAATTTTTACACAACAGTATTTGAAATTTTAATCAACACCTGTGTATGAAGATCAAAAAAATACTACTAAAAACCCTCAACAGTTCTACTGCACTAAGCAATCTTTTGCAATATTATGTCAAGTGTGTTTCAGTACAGAAACTTCTATCTTCTCTAGAGGCAGAATAAGCAGGCAGCTCTATGCAACTATTATCAGAAAGTTTTTATTATGGCCATGTTACAAAGTACTTGTAGTTCACAGGTTTTTATTTATTTTTTTAAACATGAACTACACTTCCAACTACAAATCTTGCATAAGTCATTACTACACTGCTCTCTTATAGATACTATGTCTCTTCAGTTAGACAGTCAAGTGCTCATCCAGCTATACTTTAAATCAGAGTTGCAAGACAAATGAAGTTGAAATAATTTAAAAAGTAGTTCTGAATACAGTTACAATTATGAGAAGGGTTAGAAACTGCTTAAGTTCCTCCACTGACAAAGACACTAAGTTTTAGATATTACCAGCCAATAAATGAGTTTTCCTCCAAGTGTAGACTTAGGAGACAGCTAAATGTCTAAAATTGGGAATATGCCTGCAAAATTTTGGTATGGAAAAGCACTTTGGGTAAAATAGAATGCAAATGCTTTAAAAAGGCAGACCAAAAATAAAGAGATTTTATTTTTTTTAAACACATCCCTCTAACCTTTCTTAAAAGAACAATCTATCTTCAATCCTTCCTGAGCAGTAAAACCCAGCAGCCAAAACTAGCAGTTAAACAAGCCATACCTGCTCTTCTGCTATTCTTGAGGTGTTCTGAAGTTTTATTATAGTTTTATTGAAAGCCTTCTGCATTTCTTCCATTTGCTTCCGATACCTAAAACAAGAAATGTCTAAAGGTCAGAAGTGCTAGATTCATCATAAAGCTCCTCAGCATTAGACTTGTCACTAGAAAATACCAATATGTAAGGCTTTAAAGCAGCATTATTTAAACTGAGTGGTATTGCTCTTCAAGTTTCATACATAAAAACAAAAAAAATCCATGTCTTCTGTTTGGTGTTCCTACTGCCCCAAGGCCAAAGAGAAAGATATGCTTCAATACTTAATATCTGAGCTTTAATTTAGCAGAATTCACTATGGAGTGAATTCACGGCAAGCCATTTGACTCTCAGAAAAGACATCTCAAAAGTTAATATAAGAGCTTTTCCTTGGAGTCAGTTCTGAAAATGGCACAATTCCTTAGTTCTCTGTGGTTAGTGAGCACAACGGGCAAATATTAACGAATATAGAGCCCTCACAAAGTTCTGGTTTCCCCCTCCATACCCTCAATAGCAGTATTACAGAACACAAAATATTTTGGTGAAAATAGCAAGTTTGGGCAGTTCTGTCTAGAAGACTTTATAGATACATGTCATTCAACAGCAACAGGATGTGACTGACCTTCTGCTGAAAGGACTATGGGACAGGATTATTGCTTGCATCCAGGCAATGACTCCCACCTCGCTATGAATCAAACCAAAAAACCCACCACACAAACGCACAGATGCGTTCCTCAGCACAAAAATAAAATGGATGGTATCAGGGAACACAGGAAGGAAATTCTTGTCACCTGCAAGCATCCTGGCCTCTAGCAAGTTCAGAAGTACATACTTCTCTGGGTTTTTCATAAAGCTTCATGCTGTGACTAAAGCTACATTCATCTTGGACTGTATCACCCTCCACACACACGCACACATTTATTTCAGTAAAGGGTTATATTGTGTTTACATATAGTAGACTTTCTAGTCTTCCTCAGACTTACCTCTGACTAAGTTCTTCCAAATAACGGCTGCTGAGAGACATATTTACTTCCAGGGCTTTAATGCGATTATTAAGCCGCATAAAAACAGACTCCTTTTGATTAGACCCATGCACAAGATTTCCATTAGCATAACTTAGATCTGTTGAATTCTGCAGTTCTGCATAGAAGTCTGTAGCTGTTCTCTGTTGTCCCCCAGAAACCGGAATTGCCATAAAGGCATCTTCAGTTGCCTGATCATCCTCCCTTATATCGGCAGATACAGGAGACTCTACAGCAGATACGACAGGTTTCTGCACTTCTGGAGTGCTTTCTTTTCCTTCCCCAGCATCACTGGCTAACGTGCCCATTGTATATTCAGGCTGCAGAATAGTCTCTGTGGGCTTCAAAACTGCTGGAATAGCAACAGTCTCTCGTGTGCTCATCTCCTTTACTTCACTGACAACACTGGTCTCTGAAGCTAAAGTTTTTTCTGCAGTAACTGAGCTCATGGTTTTCTCTGTTTCTGCACTCATCTCAGTTGCATCCACCTGAGGAGTCACACTTGGTGCTACCTGGTCTCCAGCTTCTTTTGCTGGTTCCAGTGACATTTCTGTTGTTGCCAATGGCTTAACTTCAGAAGTAACCTCTAGGAGGAGAGATTGAGAGAGAGTTTGAGGATGGCTTGGTTCCAGTTCAATAGCATCTGTGGTCTCATTTTCCATCTCCTCATAGACCACACTGCTAAAGTCACTTGCAACAGTAGAAGCAGATGGTCTCTCAGTAAATTTGCTGTCCAACTCCTCAGGCAGAGGCTCATCTACTGAAGTGTCTATAAAGTCGGGCAGAACAGCCTGAGACTGCTGAACAGCAGAGTCATCTTGCTCTTGTTTGCTTTCACGTTTACTGTGTTGCCGATGGAGGGCTATGATAACTGAACACCACTTATACAGGTACTCTGAAAAGGTAGAAATGCAACATATTGTTGCCATGTCGTAGCAATGTATTTGTGTCTCAAGCTCAAACCATGCTGATGCTTCCTCATCTTGCTCATCACTGGGCAGCAAGGTCACTGTTGATTGACTGGCATCTTCTTCATACTCTTGAACTAGTTGCACAATGGGACTTTCTTTTGTCAAATCAACAGTTAACTCCTCTTTATCCATTTGGGGAATATCCGTAGTTACAAGTCTATAAAGAAAGAATTAAAGACAGGATGTTACTTGACAGTTTTCCTTACTGCTCTGGAAGCCTACAAAAGTAGGATATTTTAAACAATTACCAAAGCTTTTCTCAGTGACCAAATTCTAGTCCCCACATCCTGTAGATTCTTAAGTTATTTTTGCTAATGCACTTTAATCCCAGTGTACCATCCAGTTACTTCAGTCACAGTTTCTGAAACATCAAGCCTTCTGAATCCGATATTCTCCTTTCCTTCAAAAATTCCATACTGGCATATTTGGTCTCTGCTAGATCCTCATTAAAAAAAAAAAAACACACCAATCACTTACTCTGGTGAAGGAACTGGAGTTGGTTCAGGGAGTTTTGGTGCAGATGTTGAAGTTGCAGGACTGACAGTAATATTTTCAGATATACTTTTGTTCCCTACTGTAAAAACACAAAATGGAAAACATAAATACATAAATATATAAAAGGCTTCAAGGAAGCACTAACCAAACACTTAACTAATATTTAAACTTCCTTTCACATTTCTGTCATTTCCTCCATACCATCCCCATATCTTTGTTTAGACGATCAACTGCACTATCAAATTAACAACTGCAAGTCTCATTAAAGTTCCAGTTATCTGAACAAATATGCTAATGATAGTTTGTGTATAAGATCTTTTGGACGTGGGTTAAAAAACATCACCAGAATATAACTGAGTATTTTTACACCCATTCTCCTCTTAGCAAATTCACCATCTTCATGTTTCATAGGTAATACAGTAAGAATTCCATGGCAATAGCCAAACACTTATGCCATGAAAGTGTGTGAAAGAAAACCCACCCACCACCCCCCGCCCCCGAAACTCCAAAAAACACCACACATTTTAACTTATCTTCTGTGAAGAATTTCACAGAAAATTGAAGCATGCAGACCATAAGAAAAAATAAGACTTTCTAGAAAGTTTTTCATTTAAAAAAGAGTACCTTCAGCTTCAGAAGTCTCTTCAGTTTTGGCTCCAAGAATATTAGCAGCAATATTCACCATATTTAGAATAGCATCTGAAATAGAAAACAACTGATCAAAGATGACATATGGAGAGATCTCAGGAGTTAGCACCACCAGGTAATTTATGATTATGCAATACTTCTCAATGAATCAGACTAAAAATATTGAAAACAACATACATTGTTATGCTGAATGCATCTGTCTCAAAGGATCATGGATTTTCTGCTTATGAATAGCCTAGAAATCTGTACCCGAAAACCCCATCTCATCTTTACCAATCTGTTGAAGCCTTTTTAGTTGGCTTTAGATAGCTAAAAAAAGTTTATACCACCTGTTTCAAATGTAAATATTGAAAAAAAGAAAAAAATACATAAGATTCCCTCCTTTAGTATGATAGCTTTAGTATTACTCTAAAGTTGATTGTAGCAACTAACCAAAGTTTTCTCAGCAGCTTCAAAGAGGTGCCTATGTGCACTTCGGTGTCCATGTCTAAGTACTGCCTTAGGCTGTGCTGTACACGGCATTTGCCTACATTAGCTTTGGCAATCACTATACAAAGGAGATGCTTGCTCTCCACATAAAAAAACTCCCTTGCAGAAAGAAAATGCAAGGATTTCCAGTGTATCTACACTAGGACAAGCCTGTATCATCCAGCTAAACCATTTAACACCAAGACAAGAAGTGATGGAAAGTATTAACCGATCATTACACCACAGAAATCAAGGAGCAATTCAGGTGCTGACTGCCTAGCAATCAAACTGAACAAGCAAGGGAGGGTTCCAAGACAATTTTCCATCTCAAACGAGAAACTGACAGCCACATCATTTTTTTTCCGTCTGATCTCCCATTTCTTGGGTGCTATTACATCAGCTTATTTAGAAATTAAATGAGGAACTGGGGAAAGCACACCTTCCTGTAAACATGCATACATGAGTCAACTCTGCCCATTCCTCTGTGACCTGTCAACACACACCTGCCATACATAAGGTGGATAAATTCATGAAGTCATAGAAAAAAAACATTTTAGTAGTACTGCCAAAATTCTGTTAAACTTAATGCTATGTTTCCTTCAAAATGCTTCAAATACTACATTCCTAAACTGTAGTACTTATGCGAGCATTTATTCTTTGACTTACCATCCCCTTGAGAAGTAATAATAACCAGAAAACATTAAACTTGAAGGACTCATGGCTTGCTATTATTGAGGGGCAAGCAGGAAAAGAAGTGGAGTTTAGAGTTAGTAAAGCAGCTTGCTAGTCTATAAGAATTTGCAGTGGGAGACACAGATCACCATAAGAGCAGACTACAAAAATATTCCTAGGGAATAAAAATGCCCGAGAAGTACATAAACCTCTCTTTAGACGTGCCTTACTGCATATCTCTCACTGTCTAGGGCAGAAGGCTCAAAATGGACATCTGTCTCATTTGTTCAAACACATTAAAAAACAAAATCAGCATTCAAAAAAATGCTAGAAATGAAAGATCCACGATGAAAAGCTGAGTAGCAACATCCACTAGGCAGCAGAGCTGAGCAGTGAGCACTGCAGTAACTATCACTACAGTGCTCAGTGTTCAGCCGTGCTTCTAAAGCACTGCTAGTAATGTGCCAGGTCTTCTAATCCCATTTTCAGTAGCAAACCTTATGCTCCTAAGAAAAGCCACAGCATTTTTCAGACAGTGAACAAGCTTACCACATTGCATGGACAGACAGAATGTGTGAATACACAACGCAACTTGATAGAAACTTTGAAAAGCCTCAGATGAAAGCTGACACGGGGCTTTCTCTCATCTGTGAGAGGCTAATACTGGGAAGCAAGCTGCCTTTTAGTACTGCCTATTTTAGCCCAGCATCAAGCCTCCTAATAAGCCATACTTACTTGTAGCAGAACCAAGGAGATTTTTTGAAGATTTTTCTTCTCCTGTATTGTAATCCAATAGATAGTCTATTAAAAAAAAAAAAAAAATAGGAGTATCAAAATTAGATGTGATACTTCAAATTTTACAAAATAAAATTTAACATGCTTTTCAGCCACAAATGAGACTACAGAAATAAAGGTCAAGGATGACAATTTGATCAAGCTCTAGACAATAAGAAATCAGAAGAGATTCAGGCTGAAGTTTCCATTTTCCTCATATTCAAGAGACAGATGCAGTAAACCACTCCCAAGGTCTAATACAGAATTTTTCCCCTCTCCACTACAAAGAGGAGGCATGAGCTACTCCGATTATTTTAGCTATCATTCATTACCATAAGCACATGAAGATGTTTTTGCCTAACTAGGCAAATGAAACTGAGCAGCGTTTTGAAATAACCTCCGGAATTGCCTTATAACACAAATAACATTAGTTTAAAACTTAAAAGAATGCATGGATAAGTTGGAAGTATTGTCTACAAGGCTAAAAGCAAACCCAGCAGCCAAATCATTTGGCATATCCAGGAAAGAACTAGACTTGCATGAAATAGGTTTAAAGGGTTAAAAAAAATAAATCACTTGCTTACCATAATCTTCATCAAAGAGTTCTTGTCGTTCTGATTGATATTGAGAATCAGCTATTTCTTCATATTCTTCCACCATGCTAGTACCAAAAACCCTATGAACAAGTTAAAATAAATATATATGTGAACACTAGTCTATTAGTGCCATAAAAATACTTGGTGTAACTAACAAATGAGCAACAGATAATTAACATTTATCTTCTGTTAGCCTTGACCAAGCAGTTCATATTTTATGCAGATCTGCTGTTGGAGCCTTTTCACAAACTTCTATCCAGAGAGTCTGTTGCACCTTATCAAGTGCCTCTCCAAAGCAAGACCCTAATTCAAATACTTCATAACACTTATCTTTTTCATTTGAGGTCACACCTGGATCTCCATTTCTCAAACTCCCTGTGCACGCTTAGTTTCTCATCTTCACTTAGATTAAAAAAGAAAATCTTTCTGCCTGATCACAAATGCCATTTGCTCTTTGACCTGCTCTGTTGGAGTAGAATAATTTGAACAAAGCTGTCTTGTCAATTGAAAACTACCTTACAACACTAGATTGCTTGTGTTCAAATCCTAAAAGAGCTTTGATAACAAAATCAAAATTGGATTTTAGGAACAGCAGAGAGGCCATTCTGTTATTCTGGTTCACAAATGCCAACTATTACTGAAAATATGTACCTGGGGCATTGTGTACCACAGGGGTGTGCCAAGGGATCACCACCACAACATCTGTTCTTACTAGTGCCTCATGTACTCCTCCTTTTGCTGCATCAGTCTTGAGATGTTGGTATTCTGCTGTGCAGCTGCTGGCATTCCCATAACTCTACTCCCACCCCAAAACAAAGTGTTCCTTAAGTTTTGGAAAATCAAATTAAGACTTTTTTAAAAGTATCTGAAGCATGCTGTGCAACAGGAAATTTATTCAACTACTGAGATTCATAGCATTTCCAACTATCTTAAATAACTACTAGAATTTGTTTTCCAGTTACTGTTAGAATATATTAGTCCCCAGGGCAAAGAGGTAGAAATACAAAGCAAAACACTAAAGTTATTACCTTATAAGACTTAAAGGACAAAAGTGTTCTGATCCAAAATGCGATATCAACTCCACCTGAAAAATAATAAGTACTTAAAGACCTACATAGTTAAGAATCCATTTAACATGTGCATCCAATTTTGAATTTGCAAGCTATGTTTTCTTAAGAGATTTGCAGAATGCCCAAACAGAAAAGATCTGAAAGCTTTACTCTTGCCATGCATTTGAAAGCTTTGCTCTTGCCATGCACTAATGTGCTGGGCCACAGCAGAAAACACCCCAAGCCCTAAGCATGCAGCATTCCAAAAGAAGATATTTCTAACCTTTATGTACTTGATGAACATCTGAAGCGAGAGAAAGGAAAAGAAAAAAAATAGATGTCAGTACAAAGGCTGAACACATGCCACAGGCAACTACAGAGTTTTTTTTTTTTTTTTTTTTTAAATTCAGTATTATAAATGCCTAAGGTAATAAGTTATGAAGGACAAAGTTGTATTACCGCTTGATCTGCCTTAGGTAACCATGATTTCATTTAGTCCCTATACCTTGTAGATAGAAGGTAATGAGCAAGGCAAATGTTTTATTAATGAACTGTCAAGTTTTGCTGGCTTTTTTTTTTTTTTTTTGAAGGGGGGGGGGGGGGGGGCACGGCC
>JAWLRI010000779.1:3208065-3229122 GCA_034781795.1 Crypturellus tataupa
AAAAAAAAAAAAAAAAAAAAAAAAAAAAAAAAAACACTCTAATTTCACAGCATGCATTCTGTGTACTGCTGCTGCTGCTTTAAACTCAAACATGTTCCTGGTTACAGAAACACTTTTGGAAGAACCTGTGCAGAGTATCTTGCAAAACATTTGGTAATTCCATTCATCAGTATATTTCTAGGGAGAACCTGCTTACATGTTTATTAATCTATATTCACACATAGGTAGACTGCATTTATTAAACTATGTGGACACTCGATGAAGGACTGTACTAATTTGCAAGTGAGATTAAGACAACAGTTTCCATGAAGTAACCCATAAAAAAAATGCCCCATTTTATTACAATTCAGTTAAGTCATTTCAAACCATTGGAGAAATTGTGGATTGCTCTATAGGGTTGCTTACTTTTCATTCCTTAAAGCCAAAGTGTTACAATAATGATCCTTCAAAAAAGTTACCATGCTGTATTAAAAGGCAGAACATCACATCCTCACGGGAATTAAGTGAGGAAGTATCTAGTATACTGCTGAAACTTCAGTGACAGTCAAGATTCTAGCTACCTTGAAGCATTAATTCAGCCAGAGAGCAGAATTGAAAGCAAAAATATAAAATATTTATCTTTGACTTGCAGACTCATGCAGGATTTCTGAGTATAGATGTTAAACAGATAATTATTCACAGCCATCTCTTGAAGAAAGTGCAAACCTTAATAGAGTAGTAGAAACTTAAAAAAACACCCCCCACACAGTTTCAAGATAACATCTCACTGAGAACAGCTTAAAAATTCTGTATTTTATGTGAATTTAAAGCTCTAGTACATGTCAATATTTTCACAAAAGCTTTTAACTCAGTCCAATTACTATATTGTTTATAGACTTTTATTCTCTTTGAGTATCCTACTTTGCTGCAAGCTACTTTGAGGAGAATGAGATCACACAACACATACAAGACAGTCATCTTTCTAGGCAGGAAAAACTTTAGTGGCCACCACACTGAAGCACAATTGCTTTCCCTTTCCATTCTCCTAACTGCCCCAGAAAATGAGAAAGGCATCAAATTATACTTCTTTACTGCACTGATGCTCTTTTTAAACAGATAACTGGATATATAAGATGTTATGGCTCTCCCCATAGAAAGGTTGCTTTAGGAGGCTGAGCAGTAAGTGGAAGGCAATTTTACCTTCACCTTGGTACACAAAGATGCATGCCTTTCCTCCTCACCTCTCCCTTAAGTTAATATACACAAAAACCTTGCTTTTTCTAAAAATGGCTTGCAAACTACACACAGCAGAATGTAGCACAGAGGTAGAAAGCATGTACACTATAATCGGTACTCCAGGGAGTAGGAGTTTAAACAGATTACAATGACTTGAACAGAGTCATGTAGTGTGCATTTACATGAATCTTAAAAGGTACATTTGTTTAACTTATACATCAAAATACAGAGACACCAGATGTTACTTCTACTTGTATAAAATTCATTCACACATATGTATGCATATTGGTAGGTATAGTCAAAAGATAAAATACGTTAATATTTTAAACTGTCCCTGAAGAATTATAATTATTTATAATTATTAGAATTGTTTCAAATACAACTTAATGCATTTGACATTCTCTAGATTCTTCTTAGTTCTGATAGTACTTGGGCACAGGGTAAATGTATGCTTTCCATCCTGCAAGTTACCACTAGAAGAAGCTAATATATTTGTGACCAACCATACATTTAACTGTTATTCTCCAGTCACATTAAAGCCATCCAAAAACTAGTGTAACTAGTCATAAAGTATGTGCTGATTCACAGTTATCTGAATACTCTGCTATGTAGGGCACAGTTCAGCAAACATCTCCTTTCCCAAGAAGCATGGAATGCTTCTGCAATAGAAAATTACCTTCACATATTTTGCATACATCTGTTCATCTAGAGGGAAGCTTTGGACATTTCTCTCATCTCTGGCATGGAAAGTACCTAGTTTAATCCATTTGTTTGTTGGATACCTGAAAAACACAATACAGTCAGCTGACAAAATTCTAGACTTGGACTCCACTGCTTATGGACATCTGCTGAAGCATTCAAAACACTTCAAAGAATTATTTTGCCTTTTAATTCTGTGACATGATAGCTGCAATGTCTTTAGTGGTAATGTCAACAATGTGCAAAGAAAAGTCATGTCAGTATTATATTTTGCAAAACCACAAACATACACAGCTCATCTTGCAAAATCATCCATTTAGCAACTGCTCCCATTTAATTTTTGTTCAGGTCACAATAATAACAAATAAAAGTTATGACTACATACCTGTCACTGATGGACACCAGAAAGTCTTTAGGAGTGGAGGAGAATAACTCATGATTTGCAATGTCAAGTTGCTTTACTTGGATTGGTTCACAGAGCTCAATAACAAACCTTGAAGATGAATAGAAAATATTTTTTAAAAACACTTTACCCTGTGCAGTTGCATTCATCAGTGCTTGACTTTTTTTTACTGATTCTTTTATGGAGTATCAAAGTATACTACAGAAATCCTGCACAAGGAGGCATTGCTTGATTTTTTTCTCCCTTCAAAATGATTAGCATTACCTGTGTATCTATAGCTCTAGGTGCTACCTAAACTTTAAGAGCTTTATCCTTCTTACCCTCGAATGCAACATGTCACAGAACTAAAAAATACAAGTCACAAGCACATTTAAACCACACATGAAAGACCAGTTAACAAATGGTAAATTCCAATGACACAACCTACGGCATGAAACTAAATTCTTTACTTGAACACTTGGTGCTTTATTTTGTGCAAGACTGTAATAAATAACACCATTCAAGTGGTACAGTTAGAATGCAATCATGAGGCAAGATAATGTTGACAGTGCTTGTTGGTTGATATATTCCCTGCTAACAGAGAGCAAACCAACTACACCATGCATTTAAAGAGGAGTGGACTACTTGCTATATATTAATGAACAATATTAGCTATCATGCAGGCTGACTGATTCATAAGACTAGTGTGCCCTGTATCTCACAACAAGAATCAGGAATGATGAAAGTATATCTGCCCCATACCTAAAAGCCATACCACCTGCAACACACAACTTTGCTCAATGCTGTTATCAAGGGGGTGGCTGTCAGGGGGCAGAACTAGCTTCTGCCTCTGTAAAAACTCAAGATACTGATGTTGCAGGCACTAGGACAAACAGGATGCTCCTCAGAGAGACAACTCTGTAATTCTGGATTAACTAGAAGCTCTGTCTATTACAGCCTTTCGCACAACTGCCAAGATACTCCAATTCAATCATGCACCAATTCAGCGAAGGACACACTGCCAGTTACTGTTTTACAATATGCCATAAGTTCTGAACAATTCAATGAAGCAGACACACATAGGATGGGCTGAAAACTAAATGCAGAAGGAGGAGAGTATGTTTGCCTGTCTAGATTCCAGAGAAAAAGTTTCAGTTGGTAACATTAGCTTGAAACTAGGAACCCCTAAATCAGAGCTATACTGGCCACACAGATTCCCAGGTAAGTTTCCTATACTTTACTTCAAGGTTTGATATCAAACAAAACTATAGTCTCATCACAGTAACCAGATTATTTGGAAATGACAGAGCAGAGGAGTAAATAAAATGGTTATTGTAGTTTATCTGCAGACTAGAAGCACATTAATGTAGTCAGCCTGAGATCCAGAGTAACTGCATGGAAATTCACGGTGCTTGAAACATCCCTCTAAATCCCTGGAAGTCAGATTTGAAGACCACAGATAACCTTCAATTTTGATGTGATCTAGGACAGGTGAAGAGAATTTATTCCACTGAATTCAGGAAATGCTTTAACATCCTCATTCTGCTTAAACACTTAAAGACTATTCTTACATGCAACTTGGTCAGAATTAAATAAAAACATTCAACTATAAAAAAACATGTAAAAATACAAATGCTTAAGTGAATAGCTACTCCTTTAATCTTACATTTCAATATCAGAGAAACAACTCTATGGGAGACATTAAAATGTCTTCTGTTAGACTTATACATATACATTTCAAGCAGACACACATCATCAAGATCAATTCAGTCCCACAGGATATATGGACTGCTGTAAGGATGGAAAACTAAATTAACTCCAATCAGTCAAGGAAATTGCTGTAACCTACCAGATTTTGGTACTGCATGGATTTAGCATATAAAGGTCCATGTTTTCCATCAAAATAGCTGAAGTGCTCTGAACAAAAGAGAACAGTATGAATATTTTAACATGTATGGCAGATAATGCAGTAAAGTTTTTCTTCTCTCCAAAAAGTTTGATATTAATTATGAAATTTGGGCTTACTCTGTGTAAGACTAAATGAGAATATATAGGAGACAGTATCATATATCTCTTTTAGACATTCACGGTTCATTTACTATGGCTAGCCACTTAATACAACAATATTTATAAATCCAAAATCATAATGAAGTCAAACAAAAAAAATCAAGGAGTATTTCAGAAGCCAGTGTTTCAAGTAAATATGCTTTATACTGTTTCTCACACAAGAGCAGAATAACATAGCTCATGCTAACAGTGAATACTTACCTTTGCCTCTGGATTAGCTGCCAGAATTTTGGCACCACATTCTACAGAGGCATAGTTATTTCTATTTTTCTGGACCTTTTTTGTGGAATGCTGCCCACCATTAGCAGAAGGATGCATTGATTGACCTATGAAACAAGATAAAACTTATTATAGCATACTATACTCCAATCTTCATTCCACAGAACTGCTACTCAGTGCTTCTGTATAGTAAATGCTATAAAATACATAGTTTTAGAACAGAAATGAACTGCTGGGCTTCATTCTAAACTGAGGTATTTTACTATTCAAATTCTAGAAAATGTTAGTCAGAAAGTTCATATTTAGACCAAAGGAATGCATCCTGAACTTACTCTTTTCTTTCTCTACTTCCATAACCTTCTTTTTCCATTCATCAAATGTTGGAATGTCTCCTGGGTCCTTCGGGGTCATCACAGATGTAGGGTCTATTTCTCCTGTTTTTTTGTAGTCTTTCTGCAAAAGAAAAAGGCACCACTTGGCTTTTCAATACCAACACTTGGTTTCTCAATACCAACACTGAAAACAAAGATAAACCTCAATGCTCTTAAATATATATGATCAAATTCTACCCAAGTCAATAGGACATTCACCCTTAAATCCATGCTGAAAACAGTTCTGGGATAAGTCAGTCCAGTGAGACACACATATACTGATTTACTTCTGCTCCATACCCACACATTTCCAAAGGTGCCAAAGACAAACAGTTAAGCAGAAGTGCAGCATACAACAGATTGGTGATTAATCCTCCTGCCCTTCCAGTTTGACTAACTGTTATTCAGATGACAGCACCAGAACTACACAAAATGCTTACGGTGTAAGAACTCCAAATAAATACAGTGGCAACAGAAAAGCAGAGATCACTCATTTTTAACATTAGTGATCACTTGAGGTCATTATGTATACTCAGTGGACAATACCAGTGACTGCTTACCTCCCTTTTTAAGTTCTCTGAAGCATTCAAAGCAGATTTTTGTTCATCTGCCCCCTTTTCAGCAGCTGAGACTTTTGACTCAAACTCAGATTTTGTCTTCTTTCCCTTGCCATGTGAAGAAGATATATTCTCTATATGCTGACCTGCAATACTGAAAATTTACAAGTATTAGAGTCTATAAAATCATCATATTTTTTGGTCATACACTGTCAAACACACAGAGATAGCCAAGCACATGCAAATGTTTATTGCAAGGCCAGGGCAGAAAAGAACAGTTACCTTTAAATTATTCAGTCTTATAACCTACTTCAATACTCACCTCTCTGCTGGACTGACAAAAGAGGAAGGCTCACTCTGAGGGTCAGCCTCAAGTGTCCCACCAATATCACAGTCAGGTTCTGACTGCTCAGCTTCACTAGAGCTGACTACAGGGATATCAGCACGGAATTTTTCTATTGCACTGAAGGGAAAGAAATAATATGCTTTTTACCCTTCTGATAATACAAGTAACCCTGCTAATCAACTACTAAATTAAAGATATTAAAAAAATCAACAGTCCAACAGAAATAATTAAGACAACAGAATAGAAAAACAGATACAAAACTAAGAGGAATGTCTGGCACACCAGACAGTTGTCATTCAAAGGGACCCTGAAAAGCTGGAGAAATGAGCAGAAAAAAAACTAAAAGTCAGTAAAGGGAAATGCAGAGTCCTGCATCTAGAGAGCAAAAACTGCATATACTAGTACAGGCTGGGAGACAAGCAGCTGAAGAACAGCTCTGGACATGGAGGTCCTTTGCACATAAAAGACATGGAGGTACTGGCTAATGATAAGTTGACCACAAGGCATCAAATCAAGATGCCTTTGTGGTAAAGGCAGCAGATGGCACTCAGGGCTGCATTAGGAAGGTTTTGCCAGCTGGCCAAGGGAAGTGATCTTTCCTTTCAGCACTGATATAGCCACATCTGGAGCACCAAGCCTAATGCTGGGCTCCCCAACACAGCAGACATACTGAAACAGAGTCCAGTCAAGGACCACAAGAACAATTAAGGGACTGGAGCTTTATGTACATAAAGAGAGCATGAGACTTGGAGTATTTATCCTGGAAAAGAGCACGTTGTGGGGGGAGGGCAGACCTTATATAAATAGCTGATAGGAAGCTGTAAAGAAGACCAAGACAGACTCTTCTCAGCAGTGCCCAGCAATGGGATGAGAGGTAATAGGCACAAACTGAACCAGAGAAATCCATCTGAACAGAGGAAACACTTCACTGTGAGGGTCACTGAAAACCAGAGCAGGCTGTTCTAGAAGGCTGTGGAGTCTCCATCCTTGGAGATATTCAAACACTGACCACACAGTCCTAGATATCCTGCTCCAGCAGATCCCCTTGCACCAAAAGCTCATTCCCCTTTCACCAGGGGTTCCTAACATTCCCAACTCAGGATCCAACCTAGCTAAACCTGTCTGCTATCTCAGGAATGAAGTAGCACAACAGTACGCAGGCAAGTCAGTCTGACTTCTCTTCCACTAGATATTTCTGCTGGTGTAAAAATGGGGGTAATCCAGCAGACCAGGATTACAGCTTTATACAAAGAGCTCAGACTTGCTATATAATCCGCCCACTGCTTTAATTCCTCACCAAAAATGATGCTCACTAAGAGGAAAGTCAACCTAGATGTTCTTTAGTAGCTGGAGTAGGTGGTAGCAGGGGAAGATGGGCAAATAGTTTTGACTTAACAGGTTTCTTGCCTTCCCCAGAGCAGGGATGACTTTCACATTGATCTAGAAGGTTAACAACCAGATCTAAATAAAAGTCCTTCTGCCTCCTGAATTTCACCATAAGCATTCATCAGCAATAATCCAGGTTAACCCAGTATCCCAAGAGCTGTAAAATGCTTTCTTCCCCTCACAAGCATAACAGCATGCCAGCAACTTAAAAGGCAATCTTGATTTTCTCACTGCTATCATCAGAAGCAGCAGGAACAAACAGCAGGAGCCAATTTTAGTACCTTCCACATCATAAAGTGTGGGGGGGGAAGAAGGGGAGGCAGAACCACACACAGGCATTCAAAACATTTTTGCTATGGAACAAAGTCTAACAAGCCCTACAAATACCTAATAGAGCTGAAATTTGTTATGCTGATATGAATTATGTTCCAAAACAGGAAGAATGCAGCCTAATGAAATGCAGCCATTCCAAACCTAAATTGTTATAGTCAAACCCCATACTCTAACTTAACAATTCTAACTTAAAAATACAGTATTTCCTGGATATTGAGGTTAATTTGTTCAGAAAATACACTCATTATTATTTAAAAACACACTGAAGTTTGGGAACAGAGAAGTGTGCATGCCTTTATATTCATGCAAGTAGTACTTATTTATTTATTTTTTTTTTACTTTCTTCCTAGCTTCAATCTTCAGAGTTTATCATTCAAGCTTTTCTCAGTTATGATAGCAAGACTATTTTCAACAGTTACAAGATAAAATGAATTACAGTATCTTAGAGCCAAATGCTTTAAGACTTTAAGAACTGGCAACAATAGATGTGCATCACTGCACACAAACAAATCAGTACAGTAATCAACAAAAGCTATAAAAGCCCAATCTGAAATTATACTACAATTTTGCTTTACAAAACACATGCATTTTGGGAGCCTATCTTCCAAGACTTCCAGTTAAAGCACTTATGCATTTAAGCACCAAAAAATGCTTAGCTCTTAGCCCTAACATACTACGAAAGACTGAATAGTACACACGATTTTTGAGACCATTTCTATTGTAATGAGACTAAACTTGGTAAACACAAAAAGTCTATCAAAAAAGTCTCTTATTATTAGAACTTATTTCAGACTGCTGCAAGCGCTTGAAAAAAAAAGGTGCAAGTCTCAGCCTTAACTGAAAGAACTAAGACAGCCTTGATGGATTATGGCACTTAACTGATGTAAGAGCACATTTGCGAACAGCAGAAATTCTAACATTGAAGACAAGGGCTCTCATAGCACAGATGCTCTACCACATAAATACATTAGACCTTTTTCCCCTTCTTTCACAGCAGCTGCTAGACCTGCTAATGGCAACAGCACAACGCTTTAGACAATACACAGCTCTTACTCCAGACACCGAACTGAGTAGAACGATGGCACATTCCATTAGCACTGACACCATCAACCAAAGTACAGGAAAAGAACACAGTCAGCAAAAAAACCTAGCACCCTATCTGTAGTAAAGCTGAATAAGTAAAAGCACCAGATTAAGTGTTATTCTCTCAAAGACAAAAACAATAAAGATAAAAAGCTTACTCAGGCTGCGAGACTGGAGGTATCTCTGAGGTAGCTGAACTGGAAGTGTTTTCAGTGCTTGCAGCTATGCTGGATGAAGCTTCATTTAAATCTACTGAAGGTGAAGACTCGGTTTCAGGCTGGCTTGCTTTGCCCACTTCTGCAGTCTATGAAAACATTAGCGATGAACATAAGTTTTTGAAAGTTTGGATAGGACAGATGTTCATAGAATAATTACTAGCATAGAGTTTAAACAGTTCAGTAAATCATACTTCCAATATGAATGAACCTAAAAAAATCAGACTACAAGAAATCACATACTTCAGACAGTTTTCCTTTCCTCATAAACCTATCTGGTACTCAGTGCTACACTGAGGCAGCAGTAACACTTCTTTAGACTCAAAAATCATAGTATAAAAATATTAGAAAAAAACGTATATGCAACAACTTCCTCAACCATGCATCCCTACAAAACAGGAGCCAAGACAGAACAGGCCCAAATAGTTCTGTAAGTGAAATATACAATTAGGTTCTGTTAAAATATCACTTATATTTAGTATTTTCATCCTAAGTCTTTTAATTTTGTTCATCTACATAAAACACATGCAGAAGTTCTTTAGACAGAGGACCAGTATGACAATATCGTATGTTAGCAAAGGTAGGTATGTATGTGTTTATAAGGGTGGCATGTGCATGTAAGGACATCCACACCTACAGCATCCAATTTTAATTTAACTTGGAAAAATGTAGTAGGTACCTTCAGACACTACATTATTCTATTACTTGTGTACATTGGAATTGCAAGGTCTGTTAGCTTATGGGTATTCTCCTTCATTGGAAACATGAGTCTCAAAGCAATCCTACAAGCAAGTGAAATGCAACAGACATTTACAAAGAGCTTTAGACAACGAAAAATAAAGACTCCAAAATCACAGAAGCATTTGAAGAATATACAGACAGAATAATGAAATAAAGGCTTACCTGGTCAAATTTTGTAGAGTCATCAAGTATCTCTTCTGCTGAGTAACTTTGTTTATTTGCATCTTTATGTTCTGAAGGCTGCATTCGAGTAGAACTAGCCACTTCCCCCTAGTTTACCAAAAGATAAAGTAATAGTAAAAAATGCAGTAAAATAAGCTTTCTACCCTGACAAGGGCTTAGCTTTGGTACAGACTAATCTAAATATTACCTTTACAACCACTAGAACTTAAACAGAAAATTAAGTCACACAAATCTTCAGAGCAACAGTCCATGTATGTTTAAATTCTCATCTGTACAAAGCCTACAGCAAGTTCAAACAATTTAGATAAGTCTTGACAGACAAATTCAAGATTGTCTTTAACATGGTCTTTGTACGCTCAGACAAGTTAATCAGTCTGCTCTATCCTCCCACAGGTTCCCCTATGGACAAACACTCTCTATGTCCATGCTGCCCAAAATATGAAATCATTTTTAGACAATTTAAAACACAATCACTTGAAAGAGAATTACAAAGTAACATTTTGGCACATTTCAGTTACAGTCATCACAAACCCAGAATAACTTCACAAATATACTGCAATCTTTTAAAACAAGCTTCACTTTTACAACTAAATATTTACTAAGATTTTCAAGTACAACAAATTCAGAGATGAAAAATGAGTATGTACTTGAGGAAAGTGTTTTTAAAAAGGAGGGCATAGAATTTACAATATTTTGTACTTGTTTCTAGGAAATTCTTTAAGTAGAGCAACTATAAAATAGCAATTTTAGAACATTCTTTCTGATACAGTACTTAATATTCTTTGTTTTAAGGGTAAACTAAAATCCTGTGCTATACAAGATGTTATACAAGATCACATAACCATAACAGCGTGCAATCTTAACTTGATAGGGTTAATGTACACACTGGAGGACCTGTAAGTAGGAATCTCTACAAGGAAATCTTCAAGACAACAACATTGTCCCCCAAATATTAGGTCATATCCTAAATACTAGGATTAAATCCCATCAATACCTTCAAGAAACAAAAGATCTAGTGAAGCCTGAACAGGGGCTGCAAGACTGCTCCCTCTTTAGCAGGATATCTCCATAGCTTAGTCAAGAGCAACAGGTACGTGCGTTTCAAACAAAAGGAAAAGACAGATAAAGGCAGACCTAAGGAACACATCTTAAACCTCTTAGAATAGCAATCATTGATGTACTAAGCTGATTAACACAGCACAGATGCAAATGATATACTGTGGCCATGACATATGCAGGCCATCACCTTATCAAGGCCTCAGGAGATCACATGCCATCCCTAACATTCATTTCTGGCAATTCCTGATACTCAAAAATGCATTACCATTATAGATTATTTTGAAATGTCCAGATATATTGTCTTATAATAGCAAAACCCTTTAAGTAAAAGAAAACAAGAGCTCAAAAATAGTATCACAGTTCACAGAACCATTGAGCACATGAAAATTCTAACAGAACACTAAATGAGTCAGTGCGAGCACTTTTTAGCATCGAGTTATTTAACATCATTTATTTAGCATACCTTTTCCTGGATATTTTCATTGTCGTTTGCCAGGGCACAGGCCTCACCTGGAGCATATTGCACTGCAGATGAAAGACTTTCTTTACAAAACACATGCCAAACAGGAAGCCTGTAAAAGAACAGGAATACAAAATAATAAATAAAACCTTATTTTTTAATTAAAGGAGTTTCTTCAACATTGCCTCCTTCAGCCTTTTTTCAGTTATTTCTGTGAGATGCCAAAAAAAATAAAGCCATTTGTGTAGTTTACTGGTTCTCCTTTATCAAAGCTATTAAAGGGCATAAGAAATGAAGTATGCACTACATACTTATTACTTCCAAAAGAAAGCATCACCAGGTTGTTACTGGGGTCATATGTCTCACAAAGCAGAAGCTGACAAATTAGCTATTTACTGTAAGTTATCATGAACTTTCAGTCAACTTTATTCTTTGCCACAAAAACATATCTTTAGAAGCATTTATTACCAGGGAAAATGAAGCAAAACATTAAGAATTAAGTCCATTTTTATCCCTTCCCCCATACACAGTATACCCGACTAAATTCTATATTATCGGAAGTATTCAATACAACTTAAGAGATTTAATAAAAGTGTATTAGAGGTCTAAAAACACAGGTATAGGTGGCAAACTATATGCTGCTTTAGCTATATATTACACCATGTCTTCATAGAGATTTGGTTTACATTTTCATCCTCGAACAGTTTCCCTGAGAACTGCTGAATGCAGCAACTTTTTTATGCGAAGAGATCTGACAAGCAAAAGCCCAGCCTTAGCAGTCAGTCATGACAGCAACAACATTACTAAGTTGAGATTCACTTATACTACTGGGACTAGTTAGTTTCATGGTGAGAATTGGGGTTATCACCTGTCTTAACAACTTGAAAACCTCTTTACTGAAAAAGGCATTACAGCATAGCTTCCTCATTAAGAAGGAAACCTCCTCTATCTATTACAGCTCCACAGGCTAAAATAAACCCTAGTCACAAATTATATTTTAAAACTGTTGCATCCACCTCCAGCAGGTACAAACTGAAAGTCTGACTTCTGTCACACAGAAGCCTTCATACCAAATCAGGCCTACCATATAGCTAGGCGAGTTTTGCAGCCGCTAGTAACCAACGCATCAAGATGCGTTTGCAGCTGAACAGTGTCTCAACAGCAAGTACATGCAAGGCAGGGCATACACTGCTAAGCTTCACCTTGGATCCTAGCAGAAATCTCACACCAGACAGAATACATTCATTACAAAATGTCCAAAGTTAAAGACTTAAATCACACCATTTTTCTACCTCATGACTTTCTCAGCTTTGTGCTCAGTGGCCTTCAATGAATGCACCATTACTCTTGGACAACGCCAGCAGGAAGGGCAGTTCTCACACAAATTCCTCTGCCCTTCACAGGGGCCAGCAGCATTTACTTGGGATGAAAGAAGCACTGAAACTTTTATATATATCTATATATATATGCACACACTACATCACACACATATATTTATATATACATATATATATACATATATATATACACACACAAGGAATAAAGGAGAGCACTACTTTTCCAGGTTGCAGCCAACTGTCAATCTGAGCTTTTGCTTTTGAGATAGAAACTTGTTGCTCTTCTTTCATCTGCATCAGCAGGAAAAGCGTTAGCAACAAATTAGGCAGGTCTCTTCCCACCAGAAGAACAGGAAGCAGCTGTCTAGAAGGTGTGTGATCTGACATGGTATTCTGGAGACGTGGCAAGGCAAACAACATGGCCTAGTTCTGTCCCACCCACCACCATGCCTCAGCAATTCCTCTTCTGTAACAGCTTTCCTCCAAACCAAATGGAAGTCCTCAAGACAAGCATGAGCAGCTACAGTTGGTGAAAATCGTGCGTTGAACATTAAGGATATAAAACCACTTGTAACTGCATATTATAACAGTTGACAATAAGAGGTATGGACATCTATATATCTTAAATTTGCATCTCATTCTGTAGCTGCTTCTTCATATTGAAATTTCCACTGAAATCCTGCCTTATCCTAAGCATAAGATACATACTTACAACGACATCATTAAGTGTTACCAGACCTTAAGGTCTATTCATCTCTTAGCTCACACTTCAATTCCCCTATCTTTCTGAATAGTGATTTCAGTCATTCCATAAAGAAGTTCTCATGATCTTAATTTCCGTAACTTTTTGAGCTCCCCTTATTGCCATAAAGAACTCCTGGTTCTTCACAAAAACGTAAGATCAAAAATGCAAGATTATACAGAACATACTGTGGCTTACTTCACCCTTTCTATAAGATAACATTTATGTGTATGCACTGTTTTGCTTTCTTGAAGCTGGGATCTTTACTGAGCAGAATCACCTTAAGCTCCTTAATGTAGAAAAGGGAATAAATCATTAGTGTCAACCGTTCACAGCATTTTAAAATGTGAGGTACACTTTCACAATAGCATTAATAACTAGCATCTATAGTTATGAAATGTGTTCAGCACAAAAGCATGGCACTTCTTCCTTGCTTTATGCATTGATGTTTTGAAGACAACAAGACAAACATACTTCATTAGCAGAACCAGAGCTTTTGGAAAAATGCACAGTTTGATGGTTAACAGATTTAATCTAGTCTGACATAAGCTCTGTCCAATATCCAATTTACTTATTTTCAGAAATTCTTCTCAGCCTAATCACCCAAATCCAACATGATACCTTGAGTCTGCTAAAAGCCCTCAAGGCAAGGGAGGGGAATGAGAATTTTTGTGCACCGATGCACACACTCACACACCGAAAGCAGCAGGCCCCTCCTGGAACAGGAGATTCAGAGGAAAGGATGTATCGCTTGGCTGTTGCATTAAGCTCTGACAGAGTATGAGGGATGCCAACTCAAAGAAAGCAAGACCCCATGGAACTAGCCATTCTGGGGAAAGACAAATTGATTACCTTACCATGACTGCTATTTCTCTTTCTGCTTTTTCTCCCATTTATTTCTGCGTTCCTCTATTTAGTAGGCTTCTTTTACTAGAAAATATTGATAAATGATAGGGCCTTTAATAAGAACCCAAGTAGGATGCACTTTTAGACAGCTGAGAGCTAAGCAGTTAAAAACAGGTCAAAGCTGACACCTGCAAGATAACAATTGTAATCAAATGGAAAATAAAGTTATCACAAGGATCCCATGGATCAGGCCATCGCTGCATGCAAAGGAACATCTCTCTCTCTCTCTCTCCATGACTATCACTGGCATTTTCTGCATCTCCAAGGATTGTATTACGAACAGCTGCAGATATACCATACCCAGCTGGCTATCCCAGAGTGAGAATGAAGATGTTTGCTGTGTGACACTTCTCTGCAGAAATATTCACAGGAAATTTACCTTCTTCATTACAAAATAACTTATTCAGATTAATCAGTTAAAGGGCTAGAAACGTTGTAAAAAGGTGAGGAAGGCAGTCTGCCTTTCAGCTGCTGGGCATGCAGGAAAGAGGCAGAAAAGCTTCAGCCTCTCAGTTCATTTCTTACTGCTTTCCCTTAACCACAAGGTTCCTACATTCCACATGCACACACACATTAAAAAAGCCCTCCTCATTCTTAGCAAAGAATGGGGTCCCTAGCCTCCCTCCTAACCGGAATGCTATACAGACAGTTGCTCCATTCATTCAGAACAGACCATTACAAATGCTGCTGAAAAAGCCAAATTTCATAGCTTGAGACAGTGAAATTCCAATCTTCCACTTAAAATGGCTTCCACCATTTTAGATGCACCAGAACATAAAACTGACCATAAGACAAGGTTACAGTTGCACCACACGCTTAGTATTTAGCTGATGAGCCGATTACATTTATAGGGTAAAATGGCAGCCGCACATCCCACCTTTAGCCACGTATTTTTCCTGCACCCTTGATCCAATCCAGTGGTTGTGTGGCCACATGCCAATTAACTCTGTAGGCTAAAGTGATAGTTAGGTACTGCATACTTACCCTGCAAATAGGCAAGAAGACAAAGGGAGAACAAAATTTGTTGGTGACAGTCCACAGTTGTACTAAGTTAAATAAATAACAGAAAACAAGGCTGAAGACTAAAACTGGAAACCTCTTCCTTCAGTGCTAGCAATGTCAGTCTCCTCCTTACCTAAAGGAGGGTCATATCCCAGTCATCTCTACAGTCCCATGATTGTGTACTGTTTTGACACAGTGCCCGTAATAGACAAAATCCTGTATTAGATGCATACCATAAAGTAACATCAAAAAACACTGCTCTTCATTCTCAGAATGAATATCTGGGTACACGACTTAAGACACCCAAAGCCGCACAAGTCCTCAAAACGTGTCCAATGAAGGGCTCAGAGGAGCGTGCAGTTCCTAGTTGTTCTTGGCGACACAGAATGCTGCCACACTGCCCTGAAGGCTGTATCCTGACAGTCCTCCTGCATTGTCCAGCTCTCCCCTAACTCTTGCTGCAAGAATTTGGAAAAAAAAAAAAAACCCAAAACATTCTGAGGTGAAAAAAAGAACTGTAAGTATTGACCGTGAAGATAGTGGGAAAGTGTGAAACAGATATCAACCAGATGCTTAAATTAATTACCTGTGCTTAAACTTTAAGGCTTTCAGGGCCTGTAGTAATGTTTCCTTTCAGCATCTGTGCTGGATTATTCTGAGTAGTTAGAACCTTCCACTGACATCCTGACCAAGGCAAGTAATTTATACCCTTTTTTCAGTCACTTCAGACTGACTTCTTTGCACTACTTACTAGCATGTTACACCACCAGGCTGCTCAATATTTTCAGCAAGAATGAAGACACTTTCCTCAGTGATTTGCAGTTCTGTGTTACCATCTTTTCAGATAAAAGGTACACTGGTTTTCATGCTTAAAAATTATGCTCTTCAAGCACACGGCTGTTAGCAAGTCTCATATGAAGGTTTTAAAGGAAGCTGCACATTCTGCTCTGGAAAGAAGTATAGACTTTCCTAAAAGCTGGATTCGTAATGAAAACAAAAAACAAAAGTTAGCAAAAAAAAAGTTAACAAAAAAATAAAAAATCTGTAAAGTTACTTAGCGCAGAGAAACACTAAAGTGAAGCAGAAATAACAGCTAAGAGACATTTCAGGAAAAAAAAAGTGCAAGAATATGTGCTTGACTTCAGCAACAACCAGGGCCTTACACAGGAACCTCACAAAGGTGAATAACATTTTAGCATATCAGTCGCACAACAAGCAAACAAATTTGAAGTTTCTAGGACAAACCTTCTAGAAGATGTGACATGAAAGTACTTCATTGATTTTCAAAGAAAAATTTAGAAGTTAAATATTCAAGAACTGATTGAGCCAAGGACTTATCTTTAAGAAAATATAACAGAACTTCAGCTTGCCCATAACCTACTCACACTAAAGGCACTGTAAGCTAGGCATATTCAAATTTGATTTTAGAGCACAGGAGTTAGAGCAGTTGCCTCAGCCTTAACTGCAGGGCAAAGATTCAAACAAAATACTTCTCATTTTGAAATCAGATGCCTGGAACAAGTCTTAGTTATACAAACAGTGCAAGTCACTTAATTTCTTCCTGCCATAAAATACACATACAGTGCTTATTTTAGTGTCAGTCTTTTAAACAGATCAAAGTAAAAAAAAAAAGAGGAGAATCAGCAGACAAGAGCTTGAACCCCACTATAAGTTATACTAGTAACTATCCAGAGCAGTAGGGCAGCCTCTCAAACAAAGTAGGTATAGTTTATCTCATTAAAATACAAACATAGACGCATGCTTAACCTGTTAGAGGGAGGAATACAAAGCACAAGGGAAAAAAAATTCTACTCTCTCCCCTGTAATTGTAATTAGGTGTTAGCCCCGGCTATGGCACTGACCTATTTTGACTTTTAGAGTTTACAGGGTACATTCTCATTATGGCTTTCCAAGTCAGTAGAGCTACTACATGAAGGCTTTCCACCAGAAAAGGTCTTACTTTACTGTTGTAGTATATTCTCAAAGCAGCTACAACTAAAGGATCCTAACATGCCCATGCATTTAATCCCCATCTTCCTTTTATTTCTAATTGTAGAACTGGGAATGATAAAATGGTTCACAGAGCTAACTAAATCAGGATGTGCAAAGCACTGATTCTGCCATGAAATCAATCACATAAGCACAAATTAGGGCATGCATGATTTCTTTATTAAATTTACAGCTAACACTTTGAAAGTGCAGTTTTTGGTAGGCAAAAGGCAATTCCACAGCAATCTATACATGCTATTGTTTAAACTACTGTCTCAGCTGGCCTCAGTTTGGAGGGCAGTTCTACCATTATAAGCTTCTAAATCCATACCACTTATTTAGCTCTCTATATTGTCAAACAACAAAGTACTGCGAATCTGAAGAGTGTTTTTCTATTATTATCACCCACACAAAGGAATTGCAAAGGCTAAAATGCTTTGTGCAGATTCAGAACAACAGGAGTCATTTGTGTACAGTCAGAGCTTCAAGCTGCACAGATGTGTATTATTTTTAGAGCAGTATATTCCTAAGTTTTACCTCCATCAGAAGTATTTCTCTAAAACCGGACAGCCATCCCATTCTTTTGAACTATTTGGAACAACATTGCTAGGAACAGCATTACATATCAACTATGATTTTACACTCCCAAAGGAATGTAACTTCCTTTTTTTCTTCTCCAAATTCCCATAGTGTCCTTATTGAAAGGAGACAGCTAGGTAAATAACTAAACCCAAACTTCTGCCCGTCTACCGATTTCCTAATGTCCAACAATTATATTCAAGCTACCAGGATTAAAAAAAAAAAAAAAAAAAAAAAAAAAAAAAAAAAAAATTCAGTAAGAAGAGTCAGGTGTCTTACAGTCCATTTTAACCAGCTGATTTTTTTTTCCACTGCATCAACTTATGCCCACCACCACTACCATTTTAAGTTTAATTTCACCAAATTACCAACACAAAAGACATACCTATCTATCCAGGAATAAAACAGTACAGATTTAAAAAACACCAGAGTCCAAGTAGCTTACATCACTTTTTTTTTCCCCAGTGGTTCTGCCTTCTCTGTTTAAATTTCCCCCTCTTTGTTTTTTGTTTTTATTTCGATCCTCTGTTTCAACAGACCAGTTTCATCCACAAAAAAAAAGAGTGAGCTTCTCTTACTAGCACCAAATCCTTTGAAGAATACATTTCAAGGCAACTAAATTTAAAAAGACCTGGCAGACTCAGTTATGGGGATATGCCAACATTTGTAACAGTTTTAAGCAGCAAGTCACAGTCTTCCACACTTACTATTTAAAGTTTTTCAGTGACTTTCACGAAAAAGATGAGTTTTTTGAAAAATAAGTAACAAATACATCAAAACTCACCATGCCTCACAGCTCAGCAACCAGACAGGGATTAATAGGCTCAGAGACTTCCCAATTACAAGTCTGACATGGCTACTGAAATCAAAGAAAGCCTTAATGCCACTCTGTAAACAGATGAATTAAGTCTGATATGAATTAGCATTTGGACAATGGACTTAAGAATTAAAGTCACAGTCCTCCTTCCATATTAATCCATCTACCAGCTCTTTAACAAAAAGGAGAGAGCGCGAGCAGGATGAGCACACAGCCTGAACAATTTCTCGATAGCAAAAGCTATTGATAGTCTAACACAAGCTATAGATCAGACAAGACACAGCTTGTAAGCACAACCTCTTTTTAGGAGAGGAAAAAAAGCACATCTTTCAACGATAGTTAGTTAAATATGATATGACTTAAACCATATGGGATGACATCCCATATGGGATGCCTTATTTTTCCTTAAAGTTGCCTGTTAAAACACATTGAGAACACAACAGATTACTCTGATCAACTAGTTATCACTAAACAGAGAACACTTCCACTTACAAAGCACCCTAATGCATAGCAAATAAAACTAAAACTGCTTTCCTAATTACAAACTTAAGGAAAGATTAAAAGCAAACACAACAGCAGTTCTCTGGAGGGTTGCCTCAGATTCACAGCTAATTTAATCAAATCAATTTAGCCAGAAACTTTTCTCTTTTACATTTCTCCTAAATGTAAACATGACAATTGAACTTTGAAGACTTACTGGAAAAAAAAAAAAAAAAAAAAAAAAAAAAAACTGTGATAAAGGGAACTAAATCTGGTCCGAGACTGTTTGAACCTATTTATACAAGTTTCAGTATCAGTTTTGCGATTGTTTCTGTATCCACAGCCTAATGGAGCACTGTTAAAGGGGCTCCCCCTTGTCCATGTCATCAGAATCAACAAGGCTGAAATATTTACATATATAGCTTAAACAACAAACACATATCTATTCAAATACTTTTAAACTAGAGTATTTAAACATTTTCTCAGGAAACATTAGAATAATACATTAGTACACAGCATTCTCTTTTAATAACTGTTGCTGCTTAGTTTTTCACATTTCCAGTTTGCTGCTCAAACTGGCTACAACTTCTCAGCGAGACACAAAGTTCAAAGCAGTTCAAACTTTTAGAAGAAGCTTTAAAAAAAATGTCATGCAGAAATATATTCTGCTGCTTGGGAGGTAATAAAAGTCACACTTTAAAGAAGCTTAAAAGTCAAGTAAAGGGAAGATGCAACGCCAAAATACGGCCAAGAAAACACCCCTAGACGATCTGACCTGTGCAAAACGGAGGGCAGCTTAGGCAGATTCTAGGCACTGATCTTTCAGAGAACACAAGCAAATTTGAGACTAAAAGGAGAAGAAAGCAACAAATCTTCCTACAGAAAGCTCAAGCTGACAGAACGCGTAAAGAAACGCACAGTGGAACTCTGAGCTCCCGATACCTCTGGAAAGCACCTATGAAGAGGGCATGAGCTTCCAGAAGCAAAATAAATGACTTAAGTATATTGTTATTCACAGAAAAAAATCTTTTTAAGAGCTGCCTTTCCAAGCCCACTCCATTTCCCACAGGGCTGCATGCTCCCAGCATTTCAATACCTGCTCTTCCCCAAGCCGCGGCATTTTCCTTCCCCAGTTACACGCTTCTCCCCCTCCCACGCCGCGCATCGCCGGTGCCCGGCGCTCCGGACCCCTCCGCCACGGCGCAGGGCGGCACCTGGGGCTGCCCCCTCGCCGGCGGCGCGGGAGCGGGCCCGCGGGCGGCACTCACCAGAGCGCGGCGCAGAGGAAGAGGCAGGAGCCCAGGGCCAGGAGCCGGCGGGGCGGCTCCTTCATCGTCTCCGCCGTCTGCCTCCCGCGGCCGCGACGCGGCTCTGCGGGACCCTCAGCCTGCAGCGCCTGTTCAGGGCTCAGCCCCGAGTGCTGCAGGGCACCCGCTGTCTCCACTACACGTAGCGCCAAACCAGCACCTGGAACGGCTTCTATTCCTCTTCCCAGCACCTAAGCTCGAGCTAGCTCAAATAAGCATCGCGTTGGCACCACGCGCACCGCACAGCGCGGCCGGCCGTGCCCTACTGCAGAGCTCGGCCACTTGCGTGTGCTCCCGGAGAGCCAGTGCCATGGGAGCCCCATCCAGCAACCCCGGGGCCCCGCAGACGACAGTGCGCACCGACACCCAGCTCGGCTCCGCAGAGCTCTGTGCCCTGGTGCAGCCGCGCTCCGCAGGGACCCCGAGGTCCCCGCGGATGGGGACGAGGCCGGTGCCCGCACCAGCCCAGCCGGCCCCGCTGCTTCAGCCGCGGCCTGCAGGCAGCGCGGGGCCGCCCGCTTTCCCGGGCATTCCCGGCAGGAGCGCGGGGTTTCTCCGCTCCCTCGATAACCACCGCGCGCG
>JAWLRI010000779.1:3229226-3239704 GCA_034781795.1 Crypturellus tataupa
TTCCTAGCCGCGGGGGCGACAACGCGGCGAGCAGCGGCGGCGGCGTGAACGAGCGGCCGGGGCGGCAGGTTCCGCAGCCGTGCGCCCTCCTGCCGCGAGGCGCCTCCACGGAGGGCTCTAGGCCCCGTGGATCTGCTTCCCGCTAAACGTTCTCCAAACACATTTTCTCTAGCTTGTTGACAAAACAGCTTTCTCCTGAAGAAAATGTCTCACAAAAACACACGCTTCCAGGACAGTCACAGGCGGCTTTTTTTTTCTCTCTCATCAGAAAAAGGCACAGCCGCGAGCTGGCCGTGTTCTGGCTCCCGAGGAAGCCCTTTCGCACCTGGGACCCCACTGGCGGCTGTGCAGCGCGTGGAGGTGCCCGGCCGCGGGGCTGGGGCCGAGGGCCGCGTGCGGACCCCGCTCACCAGCGGCTCTGCGGTGGCCAGGGACACGCGGCTCCAAGCGCCTCTCACGACTCCTCGCTCGGGTCCTGGCACCCCGGCAGCGGGGAGGACGCGGGACCGGCCCAACAGGTTACAGCAGCGCGGGAAGTCCTGTGCGCGCCGCAGAAAAACGCCGTGAGAAACTGTTTCAGGCCCCGCTGGGCGTGCGCCTCCGCCTTTGTCACACTGACAGATTTCGAGGGGTTCGGTGCCCTTGTGCGGGGCAGTGCAGAGCTGTGATCGTGTGAGCGCCGGGCACTCCTTGGGGACCTCCCGAGCGGAGATGCGGCCCCAAAGACACAGCCAGTCCCCAGTGGGTCCCGCAGCATCTCCTGCTCGGGGCAGAGCCAGCGCGGACATCCTCTGCGTTGGGCAGCAAACTTCCCCCTGCCCCAGGGGAGCTGCCTCGGAAACTCCCCTCAACTTCCTCAGCACCACCAGGGCCCGCAGCTATTTTAACCCCCAATCTTCCTCCAGGTTGAGGACAAGGCCACGAGATGCAGAGCGACACGAGCTCCTCGGCAGCTCTCCTTGCTTGCTGCGCCGCAGGAGGCGCAGCCTTCCTTCCCGGACATCTCCCAGCCTGCGTCACCTCTCACGGGAAACGCTCCGGCGTCACCTTCCCGTTGGAGTCAGCGCCGCGTGCACGCACGGGCGATGCCAGGTGAGGTGTTCATGCAGCCCCCTCAGCCTTCCCTGCCTCGCAGCGGGAGGATCCACCTCCGGCTGCCTCCGCGCAGGCAGCGAGCGCGTCCTGGGAGCTGCTCTGCCCCAGCGCCTGGTGTTGCAGGAGCCGCGGGTGCTGTGCGCAGCCACAGCCAGGGCAGCACCGAAACCCACCCGCCAGGCAGCGCGGAGTTGAACAGCTGCTCTGCTGCAAGAGCCCTTGAACATCCACTGGCCCTTTGCTGAGGATTTTCAGCTAGAGCCCTGCACTCAGCGCTGGTGCTGTCAGGAGGTTTCCAGCCCTTGTGCTGGGCAAGGGCCCCTATAACAATGTGGGTGCCCAACACGTGTAAGTTCAGCGATTCCCCGCAGTGCTCGGGGGCACCAGGAGAGCCCTCAGCACCACCTCACGTCGCACGTGTTGGCTGACGAGCTGGAGCGTGCGGAGAGGCTCAGCCTTGCTGCGCTTGTTTCTTGAACACAAATGGGTTGAGTTGTACAGAGGTAAAAATATTAGATTGCCCAATCTCCCAGCTAGAGCCAGTAACTAACCCACAAACCCACATACCAGAGGTTACCTGGGAAGCAAGTATTTGAATGGGATTCTTTAAAAGCACGTCGTAGGAGCAAGATCAGTGCCTTCAGCTGCATTTTCTCCTCAAAAGTCCTGCTCATCAACAGAATAATTTGGTCAAGAGCTGGAGATCAAGAACAAGTTTCTCATAGTCACTTTGAGAGATAAAGTCAGGGCAGTTCTCAGGGAGGGTAAGTCCTGGCTCAAGGCTGAACTTTAACCACCGTATTACACAACTGTGCACATACACTCACGGGGGGAGAGGAGTGTCCCTGCCTATAGACACAGTGTTCAGACAGCGTGTTTTTTTCCAGAAGAGCCGGTCCATTGTTCCCTTACCAGCAGAATTTGCTAAGAAAACGTTGCAACATAGATTTGTATCAGCAACTGCATGAAGAATAAAAGCTGGGTGTATTGAGCGACAGTATCACATTATCTGAATTGGTCTTGTTGGGTTAAGTTAACCCAGAAGGGAGATCCAATAGGTGAGGAGAAGCCAAGTCCTTCTGAACCTGGCACTTGGGTTTGGAAACGGTGTTTTTCAGAGGCAGCCACTGGAACTGCACAAGGCATCAAAGACCAAGGTCTGGCTTCTTCCAGCAAGACAGCCGAGCTGAACCCGGAGTTGTCACCAGGGCCAGATCCTGGAGTGGATTATCTTCCAGCAGAAAGAAACGTCTCTTGCCAGATAACTGAAAACTCTCCTGTGGTTTCCTTCACCGAAAGCAGATAGGAGAAACTCTGCCTACAGCATATTTGATGATGGGGCTTTCATTGCTAAATAATCTCCTCCTGAAGTGCAGGTTTTCTTTCTGCGGGATGCTGAAAGGTCCCCCCTGTGTGATTAAGCACCTGCAGGGCTCGGTGTTGGGGGCCGCTGCCTAAGGGCCTCTTGCTCTTCCAAGTTATCACCAGAGCTCCTGCAGCTCGTGGTTTTGGTTAGAGCCCTTGCGTGGCTCTGGCCATGTTGGTGCCCTGGTGCTGAGCAGACAGGCGCTCGCTGCACCTATCCACAGCCCCGATCCGGGGCAGTGCGGATCCGCGGGTCGCTCATTTCTCAGGGCGGGCTCCTTTGCTCCTGCAGAGCGTTCAGGGTGGAACAGCAGGCCGGGAGCATGCTGCCTTGCTCCAAGCACAGGACACTGGCCGGCAGAGCCTGCTCCCGGCGCTGCCCCGTGCAGGGCTTCCCCAGACCCTCCAGGATCGTCCCGGCCCGCCAGCCTCGTGCTCCACTGGCAGCCACGTCTCGGCGTGATGAAACCCCAGGCAGCTGCAGCCCTCCCGCTGGGCAGGCGCGTGGACGGTCACTGCAACCCGTGACATTTTGGCTGGGGCAACATGACCTGGCGTCGGAGGGACTGCTCTGATTTCCAGCCTGCCGACCCCAACCTGGGCTGGAAGGGCCTCGAAATGGGGCGGAGCGCAGCATGGACCCACGGCTCCCACAAACACGGATGGACAAACGTCTGGGACCAATTAATTCAAAATTAATTGAACCTTAATTTCAATTATGAACGATTTTGAATTTGATTTTATCATTTAATGTTGTTTCATCTGAATTTTAACACTGGCTAGACATAGAAAATGCAGTGATTTCTCTGAAGGGCATCCCTGGATGCAGCCCTATGGAAAGCTGTGCCATTTCCTAACCCCACCCCAGACCAGGGAGCCTCCGCAACAGGAACCATCGATTTGTACAAACAGTGCTTAGAAACGTGTGGTTTCTCTGCATGGAGATGGTACCTACCAGCTTTTACATCTGGCAGCAGGGATTAGGCCTTGACTAACCTTTTCAGCATCGTCCTCACTGGATCCCACCCTGCCTTCTGCACAGGAAGAGCTCCCCACAGGCTGAGTGTGATTCCAGCTGCGTGCAGGCTCAGCACGGGAATGGGTTGGAAGGCGACGTGTTCGGCCAAGGAGCGCGTCCCAGCTCTGTGTCCCGCAGCCACGAATCCACCGCAGCTCTTAGGAAGATCTAAATGGATTACTGCGTGCCACTGAGGATTTCTTCTGCTATTTGAAATATATATTTTTTTAAGCTGAGAAGTGGCACTTTGAAATAGCCCCTCCAAATACTGTGCTTCCCCCAGAGTCCTCAAACTGCTAAATTTGGCTTCCCCCAGTGAATATCTCAGCCAGGGGAGGGGAGGGGCTGCTGGGGCAGGGCAGGGGGACCTGGCCCCATGCAGCTCCTGGCCCGAAGATGAATTTAGCACAAGGGACAGGACCTGAGGAAGCAAGTGACTTTCCAGAGCCTCTTGCTGTCGCCACAAGCCCAAAGGTGAGTGAGTGAGCAAGGCAGCAGCTGGCAAGGGCTGAGCTTCCTCGCAGCACCGCTGCTGATTTGCAGCTCTGCTAATTGGGGCCAGGGTGCTTGGCGGGGCAGACCTGGTGGTGCTGCCCCGTGCTGCCCGGGGACTTTGGCACCCGTGCGGGCAAGTCCCTGCTCTGCAGGATGGGGCAGGTGGCCTATCAACCTCCCGCCCACAGAGCATCTGGGAAGCACCCGGGGCTTCCACGAGAGAGGGAAACCTCGCAGCCTGCTTGGACAGCCCCTGGGCTGCGTCCCGGGCAAGCAGGACAGCGCCTGCACTGCTGCCCTCCAGCACGGCCTGAGCTGAGCTCCTGCAGCCAGGACATCCTGCGGGGGGAAGAGGAGAATAAGCAAATCTCACCACAGAAACGGAGGAACAGTCACAGAGGGAGGCGGCCGTGCCAGGCGCCACGCGAAGCGATGCGCATGGCGGGAGCTGCCAGCCTCACGTCTGTCGGAACAGGCAGACGAAAAGGGACGCACTGGCCCTGGGCCACATGTGCAAACCTTTTTTTGGCTTAATTTCTAGGAGGGCAGCGTGGGCTGCGGTTGCCCGTAACCCACCGAGGGAAAGCGCAGGGGCCTGGAAAGCACCCGAGGCGACGCGCTGGGGATTCTCTCACCGCGGCACCACACGACTCATAGCAAACCTGGGCAAGCTGTAGGCGCGTGATCTGGCGTGACCGGACATCTGCTGTCGCTCTGTCAGCAGACAACTGACAGGACGACACCTCAAGACTGGCTGCTTCCTTTCCTGCTTGTGCGGCCACTAAAATTAACTAAATTCCCACCTGGCTCCATCCCCTCCCCTCTCCAGAAGATATTTTAAAACCTGGAGTCGGATAGAGTCAGATGTCCGAGCGCCCCGAGGCTGCTCCCGAGGAAGCTACACTCCTCGGGGTGCACACACTCCCGAGGGAATGCGCACGGCCAGCTGGCTGCTGGGAAAGCACCGTTCCCAGGAGCAGCGAACACACCTCGCCCCCAGCAGCACACCGCTCTTCCCAAGATTCCCAAGATGGTGGGAAGGGAGAAGAGGGAAGGCACAGCTGGTCCGGTTCTCACTGGACTCGCTGCAGAGTTTGAATTCCCAGTGGCAGAGGGATTTGCAGATGCAGTGGGAACCCACAGGGCGGCAGGAAGTGGGTGCAACACGGCCGTGGGGCTGAGCCCAGCGCTCTGCGGAGCATCACCTCGCACACCCCGCCGTGGAGAGCCGCTGCCTCTCTCCTGGGACAGTCCTTTTGAGCTCGAATTTTCCAAAGCAGCCCCGTTCACTCTTCCCCTGGAAGCCGTGCTGTTTGCAGCCTGCACTTCCCCAAACCTCCGTCTGCTTCTGCACTAACACTGATAGAGAACAAAAATGCCCCCTGGGCAAATGGTAAAAAAAACAAGTTTGGAAACACTGCGTCCTTTCACAGCTTTTGCTCTGCCTCCCTTTTTAAAGAGGACAGTGGATGCAGCTCCTTATACATTTTCACTGACTGCAGCAGAGCTGGGTCAGCACTTCATACCTGACCCCCACGTCCCAAATCCAGGGCTATTCGGAGGGATCAGAGTGACAGGAACAGAGTGACAAAAGCTCCGCTCAGGAGGGAGCTGCCCAGGCCTGCCGAGGAGCCACCACTCACTCACCGAGCAGCCCTGACCTGCTTGCCAGCAGCCGTGCGACACGTAGGACCCTCCTTGCCCAACACTCAGCACTTTTCCCCTTTCAGCTTTGGCAACACGAACGCCTGGGTCCTGCTGGCAGCTTTTAGCTGTTTGCTGCGCAGGCTGAACTTCCTCCTGTCCCTGTGGAAAGGGAGACTGCTGACCCACTGCCCTCGCCCTGGCAGGGGACGCCACCAGGATGGGTTGTCCGTCTCCCCAGAGACCAGCACAGGGAGGGCATTTTGCCATGGGGCTTCACAGACACGAGCCGAACGCCAGGAATGCCAGGGCTGAGGGAGCTCATGGCCCTGCTGCCCCACGAAGGCAGCGACTGCCAGGGGCTTCTTCACGCCGTGTCGTGCCCCGCTCCACAGCTGCCCCGCATTTCCAGCCTTCTCCCTCTTCAGCAAGTCCCAAACCTGCAGCTGCCCCATCCCGTGCCCCTCAGCCTGAGCCCCGAGCAACACTGCTGGGTCTCTCACACAGCCTGCGGGCTCCTTGTCTGTCTCACTGCCCGGTAACAGGGCTGGATGCAGGACACGCGGCCGGCACGAGCAAGGGAGCGGAGTGGGAGAGCTGGATCACTGCAGCCGGCGCCCTCTGCTCCATTCTCCTTTAGGAAAAGCAAACACAGGAAGACAAGTGAGGAAATCGGGGGCTCACATGAAGGCATTAAAGGGCTGGTATTGCCTGGTTGCCTGCAAACCCGGCGGAGGACTGGATCCTGCAAATCCCTAAATAGGTGATTGCAGGAGAGCAGAAGCAGCGAATGTTATGGGGCCATTTAAGGCAGGAGACGCTCTCCGGTCATGGAAAAATTCGGCAGCTGGAGCTGCGCCAACCTCCCCCTCCTCCCCGAAAACATTCCTGCAAAGGGAGGTATCAGCTCCAGGGTCAAAGCGAAAAGCTCGGGGATCGGCTGTCACAGAAAGCTGCCTCGGTCCCCCAGGGCCAGCAGAACCTGCCCGTGGCAGGGCCAGCTCCGTGGCAGAGCTCGGCAGCGACCCAGGAATGCGGGAGTAGCCTCGTGTGCGCTCGGACTTGCTGTTGCCTTGTCTGGGGGTCTGGCTGTTGACCCACCGCTGCTCTGGCCACTGCAGCCTGGGGCCCAGCAAAGCCCCAGCTTCTTCTGGGCAGCTTGTGTGAGCAGGAACGTTACGTTACCCAAGCGCTCTTGCACAAACGGGCAGCCCGCGCAGTGTGCGCAGAGCCCTGCGGCTTACCAGGACCGCGCGGTTTCCTGCTAGTTCCCTGCGTCCGTTACGTGTCCAGCCGAAGGGCAGGGCCTGTCTGCTGAGAGCCACACAGGGGGCTTCACAGCAGCGTTTTGGGGTGAAACAGATGTGAACTGTGTCATTGTACAAATTCGGTATCGCTGGTCTTCAGGGCAGCCGCTATCCTTTCTCCTTGTGCAGCACCTTGCGCTGTGGGACCGGCCTGTGGGTCCTGATAAAAACAAGCAGGGCAAATACCTAAGTGGGGGGATTACTCAGTTATTTTGCAGCCTAGTTGTCTGTGACACAAATGTCATTCCACACCCAGCCGTCCCAGACTGAGAACAAGCAGATATATTTCCAAGCGACCCATGAGACTGCGGTTTGCGTGCACTGGCAGAGGTGGGGGTGCAGTGCCCTGAATACTTTGAAATTCAAATTTCTCCAGCCGAGGCCTAGATCAGTCACAGCTATTTAAATCTCAGCCTGTCACCTCTTCCAGTGTTACTTCCAAGCAGTTTTAGCAGCACACTGAAAAGTCAGAGACCTACAAAAATTAAATATCCACAGTGAGGTCTTTTGCAAAATACGGGTGTCTGCCAAGCAAACGGGAGGTCATCGAAGCAGTGCAGTGCTGTGACAGCCAGCTCCACCGAGAGGACCTGCATTTCAGCAGTGGCCCCCAAAGCACTTGGCGAGGCAGGTGAGCCCCAAAACCCCCCTTTCACAAACAGAGGCACGAGAGGGAGATGCCAGCGCCGCTGGCAGAGGCAGCACCTTCACGCAGGACACGGCTGTCACTTTGTGGTCAAGTCCCTCTTTTGAGCCCCTACTCTGCCACCCCAGCCACCCCCTTATGCAAAGATTGGCCCAGGCAGTAGCTGAACACGGGTGCGAAGCGGCGCAGTTCGAACAGGATGTCCTGAATGGGTCCCAGCCAAAAAAGCCAAAGCCTGATGGTTTCCGCAGTCCCCTGGGGCAGGACACCCTCCAGCACACACTGCAGCCAACTGCCAGCAGCTCAGGTAAGAAAATCCACCCGGGGCTGCTCTGTTGGGAAAATACCCTCTTCTGTCAACAAATTCCCAGGCACATGGCCCAGGCGCTGTGCTCAGCAGCTCTGTGCTGCTTGCTGGGTTCCTCCTGGGATTGACTCCTTTATTCCCAGAAAGCTCCAGTAAACCGGAGAGGCCTGGACACCTCAGCATGGGAGAGCCCACGTGCAGTAGCGCCTCAGTGGCTCTGCCTGCCCCCAGCACTGCTGCATACAGAGCTCTGCACCTGCAGATTGCCCTGGCAAAGATGGGAAGAGGGACTCACCTTTTCTGGATGGGATCAACCCGTGGTGCTGGGAAGTACTGGCCCCCTGGCCAAAACCTCTCTGGGAAAGGGAAGTGTAAATTATCCACTGCTGCAGGCTCCCGGGCAGGGGGAGAGGGTGGCCAAGGGGGAGCAAAGGGCCCAGGATGCCCTTGCCTTCGCTCTCCCTCGTTCTGAGCTGTTCCTCCCACAAGTCAGCCCAGCATTTTGTGCTGCTTCGTGCTGGAAGGGGGCTCAAACAAACACGGGGGATCCTGACTCCTGCCACTTAGATACCGCACTGACATGGGCCCCTCTGATACCAGCCAGGGCGGCAGCTCCCGGCCCGGCTTTCTGCCTGCCCTCGACAGTCTCATCGCACAGAGCAGCAGGACCTACTGCCCGTGGGAGCAGAGGACTTGAGGGAAAATCCCCAGTCCTCAGCAGAAGGACACTCTGTAAGCAAGTATTTGCCTATGTCATGGAGGACTGATCCACGCTGCTGTGCAAACACCCCTCCTGCCATCTGATTTAGCTGCAGCTGGTGGGAGGGACCTTGCTGCGTGGAGCTGAGAGCAGAAATGAAGATACTCATGTGGGAGGTTACCTCAGTCTGCTGCTCAGGGGCCTGCGTGGGGCGTGATGGGAATCTCCCAGCTGCTCTTCCATTCCTGCCTCCACAGCCCACGTGGCACCAGGAAGGTGCAGGGATGACTCCGCAGCACGTGCTTCCCTCCGAGCAGCCAGGATGCTGACCTGGCTGATCCTGATTGGGACAGGGCTGTCAGGCAGACAGGTGAGTCACTCTCCTGCAGGCAAAGTCTGGGCCACCTGGGAAGGATAAGCTGCCCTTTAGACTTCGTGTGGACGGGGCGCACAGCAGAGAGCACACGCAGTCCCATCCTGCGTGGACACCATCCCAGAGAGGGACAAGAGTCACAGCCAGCTCTTACACTGCTCCTGGACCAGCATCCCCCAGGCTCTGCTCAGAGCCGCTCTGTGGGGCTTTCCAAAGCGTCAAGGAGGAGCTGAGCCCAGCAAGGACTGCTCGAGGATGTTGCGTGTTGCAAAATGACAGGCATCTCTCACGTTTCCTTACTTGTGTGGGGGACTTTAGAGGGAATTTCAAAGGGCATGGGAGCACTTCTTACCTCTCTTCTAACCTCTCTGCAAGATGAGGTTTCCTGACAGATCTGACCCCCTCTTGAGCCTCAGCCCATTATTCCCTGTCCCCAGAGCACCCAGAAATCAAACCAAACTGGCTATAACGCACACACTGCAGACACCAGCAGGGGCACCAGGGACGTTGAAGCCTGAAACACAAGCAGAAAGCAGAAAGTTAGAATGGGGCTGGGCTGGGCTTGGGGGTCTGGCACGCTGGGGACCAGCTGACCCCCCTTCAGCTACCTGGGCCTGGGCCTCTGCCCTCTGCAAGGTGAGTGGGTTTGGGGAGGACATCGAGGGCAGAGCACTGTCCTGCCCCACGCGCAGGGGCCACGGGGGCTCCCGAGGGCAGCCACAGCGCTACGTGGCATCCCAGCACATGCATGGCCGTAGCCACGCTCCCTGGCACGAAGCTGCTCTGCAGAGCGAGCTGCGGCCCTCCTCGGCTCTGAGCTGTTCCTCTATGCACCACAGCTTTCTATGCAACTCTGAGAGAAAGAAATGTCTTTCCAAATCAAATCCCAGCCCTGTAATCCCTGGGCTTCAAGGCGATGCTGGGGATTGCAGGAGCTGGCAGCACTTCCCTTCCCTGTGAGCACAGGCTTGTGCGCACGGAGGCACACGGACATGCATGGCCACGGACAAAGCAAGGGGACCCAGGGCTTCTGAGCAGCTTAGCTAATAGTACAGGAGCCTCCGGTGCCGGAGGCGGCACGTTTTAGGTGCCAGCATGGGGTGACGCTGCTCAAGGCTCCCCCGCACAGGGTACAGCTGCAGCGGACGGGTTACCTGCTGCTCTGGGCTTCCCTGCAGGAAAGGTGGCCTGGCAGCAGGTCCCTCATGTCCTCCTCTCTGGAGCGGCCCCCATGGTAGGGGCAGGCCGACTGTGGCTCGCAGCCAGGAGGAATGAATGGCACAAGGCACGGAAAGGAAAAACCATCAGCTCTTTCATCTGCTCCCAGCAGTGCCGCCGCGGCAGGGCAGGCGCGGACGCTCCTTTCCTGACGCACACACACGGCAGTGTTCCGGCTGCGCCGCCCCAGGCGAGGCCTCCCCGGCCGCACACCGCGGCCTCGCGAGCGGCCAAGGCAGGCGGCTCCCCCGGGCAGCCCCTCTCCGCGGGCTGGGAAGCGCCTTCAGGCCCCTGCAGAGCCGCTCCTGCT
>JAWLRI010000779.1:3239804-3287294 GCA_034781795.1 Crypturellus tataupa
CCCGGGGACCCCCTCAGGCCAGGGGCGGGTGGCGCGAAGCAAGAAGGGGCCGGTGTGTGGAGCCGGGCAGCGCTTCAATGGGGCTTTGTGCAGGGAAGCGCTGGCTCCCCATGGGGGCTGGCAGTGCTGGGGGGGAGCGGCTGTGCCCCAGGCACCTTGGTGGCACCAAGGGGGTGGCCGTGCCCTGGCCTGTCCCCGCTGCGGCTGTGCCCTGCTCGGGACCTGCTCCCAGCCCGTTCCGTCCCGCAGTACGGCCAGAGGGAGTGGAGCTGCTGGGACCAGCTCAAGGTGCAGGCGGTTGGCGCTGACGGGCAGGAGCTGACAGTGCAGGAGCTCCTGGAGCGGCTGGAGGTGAGTGCAGCACCGCAGGCCGCCGTGGGGGCCGTGTGCCATCCCCCCGGCTCGACCCTGACCCCAGCTCTCGCAGCGGGAGCACGGGCGGGCCGTGACCATGCTCCTGCACGGCTACACCGTGCTCTACGACCGGGCGCGGGACGAGGCGACGCGGGCGCAGCAGCGGGCGCAGAGGTGAGTCCTCAGCTCCGCTCCTGCCGCCTCATTCTGCCCCCCGGCAGCGCCTCCGCGCTGGGCGCCGATGTGGGGGGGGATGTCTGCGCCCTCCCTCTCCCTCTCCACGCGGAGCTGCTCCAGCTGCGGCACTGCTCGCAGCCAGGCCCGCGCTGCAGCCGCCGCGGGGTAAACATCCTGCCGGACGCATTTCCCGTGCCGCGACCCCGCGCCGCAGGGAGCCCCCGGCAGCACCCTGAGCCCTCTCCTTGCAGGGGCCACCGAATGCAGCCTTCTCCGTGCCCAGAAGCCTGGAGGTAGCAGCCCGCCCCCCTCACAGCCCTCCTTCTCCTTCCCTCTGTGCAGGCTGTCGGAGAGGCTGGAAGCGGCTGGCGAGCCAAGGTGCCGGGAGCTGGAGCTGCATTACGTGTGCGAGGGAGAGGAGGAGCAGGACGGTGACAGCTGCCCCCCGCTCCTCTGCTACCTGCCCTGAGCCTGGCGCAGGACACCAGGGCGGCTGTGCCCGCAGTGCTGAGCTCCCCTGTGAATAAAAGCTACACGATCGGCTCCAATATGGGGTCACGGGCTGCAAGCGCCCTCGTGTTGTCACACAGGTCTGTGCCACCAGGGCACCCAGTAAATCCGGTCACTCCTGTCCCTCCTGCTGGGAGCCGGGGTGCCAAGAGGCCGGTTGTGCCGCAGGGCACCCCTGGCCCCCCACAAAGCGGCGGTGTCAGCGGCGGTACCGTACAAAAACGAGGTTTATTTACAGGGAGGTCGTGGGGGGGACGGACAGCGCTAAATGTAGCCGATCACATCGTTGCAGATGATGGGCTGGCGGCTGCGGCTGTTCATGAGCGCCGTGAAGCGGTTGAAGTCCGTGGCCAGTTGCGCGAGGTTGTTGTGGGACTGGTGGAAGTAGGCGCCCTTGGGCTGGGCACCCAAGCCCAACGGGCACGAGAGGCGCTTGGAGGCGTCGCGGCGGGCGCCGTCGGCCGCCCGGGGCCGGGCCATGCTGGCCAGCTTGCGGCGCACGTTGCCCGAGAGGTTGAGCAGGAAGCCGTGGGGCTTGCCAAGCCAGCGAGGGGGCTCAGCGGCGGGCAGGCGCCGCGGCTCGGCGCCCACCTCCGGCAGGTCCATCCAGTTCTCCACGAGGTCGGCGAAGCAGTTGTCGCCCAGCACCAGGGGCTGCCGGTTGCGGCTCTGTGACAGCAGCGAGACGGTCCAGTCCTGCGCATCGCCCGGCTCCAGCACCCGCCACTGCTCCAGGCAGGCGTCAGATGTGGACTTGGGCCGGGCCTTGCGAGTCGGGGCGGGCGCCTGGCCCGAGCTCCCGCGGAGGAAGGCGCCCACGGAGAGCCGGTGTGCGCGCTGGCAGGGCGGCGGGTGCCGACGCAGCACGGGCACCTCCTCCTCGCGCCACGTGCCCCCCGACACCTCCGAGTAGCCCGAGTCGAACTCCAAGCTGCGCTCGCTGGCTGGCGGCGAGCGGGCTGCCGTGGGCCGCTCGTCCTCCTCGGCACCGGGCTCCAGGTAGCAGGCCGAGTCCACCTCCGAGACGTCCGAGGCGCGGCCGGGCTGCCGCTGCTCGCCGTGGGGCCCGGGCGCCGGTGTGGCGCGCGGGGCCGGGCCCTGCGCCTGTCTGTGGCGGCCAAACACCCCCCGCGGCTCCGGGGGCTGGTGAAGCGCGGGGCTAGAAGGGGCTGCAAAGGGGGCCGGGGTGCCCGGCCCTGCGTCCGCGGGGGTTTCACCGCCCGCGGTGCAGACAGGCTGCCCCAGGGCCTCCACAGCTGCCCTCTGCCGCGGGTGCTGCCTCCCAAGCCTCCCGCCCCCTGCTAGGCCTCGGGAACGGGGAAGCCGCGCACGGAGCCCTGCCCTGCGCCTCCCAGCGCGGGGTGACGCCGTGCCCTGCCGTCCGCAGGAGCGCAGCGCGGCTGGCTGCGTTCTGGAGGAGGAGCAGGACTCGGGAAGCCGCCGTGTTGGTGGCCCCAGGAGCCCTGTCTACACGGCAGCGCGCGCAGAGGCGGTCGCACCGAGCCCGGGCCGGAGAATGGCCCGTGCCTGGGTGGAGACGAGCCCCAGGAGGCGCTGGCAGAAGGTGCTCTATGAGCGCCAGCCTTTCCCCGATAACTATGTGGACCAGCGGTTCCTGGAGGAGCTACGGAAGAACATCCATGCCCGCCAGTACCAGTACTGGGCTGTGGTCTTCGAGTCGGGCGCAGTGGCGCAGCAGCTGTGCAGCGTCTGCGTCTTCGTCGTTACCTGGTGGTACATGGACGCCGGGACACTGAGCCCGCAGGGGCTCTTTGGGGCAGGCCTGGTCTCTTCCCTGCTTGGCTACGTCCTGTTCCACGTCATTGACGCCGGGGTCGGGAGGCAGAAGAGCGGGCGGACGTGGTGGGCAGACCTGAAGAGCACAGTAGTGTTCATTGCCTTCACCTACGGCTTTTCGCCGGTGCTTAAGACGCTGACAGAATCAATCAGCACGGACACCATCTACGCCATGTCGGCCTTCATGCTCCTGGGCCACCTCATCTTCTTCGACTACGGCGCTAACGCTGCCATTGTGTCGAGCGCGCTGTCCCTCAACATGGCCATCTTTGCCTCTGTGTGCTTGGCGTCCCGCCTGCCGCGCTCCCTGCACGCCTTCGTTATGGTCACCTTTGCCATGCAGATCTTCGCCCTCTGGCCCATGCTGCAGAAAAAGCTGAAGGCCCAGACGCCCCGGTGCTACGTGGCCGTCACCGTGCTCTTCGCGCTGGCAGCGCTCGCAGGGCTCATGAGCATTTCCAGCGTGGGCGCTGTTCTCTTCGCCTTGCTGCTGCTCTCTGTCTCCTGCCTCTGTCCCTACTGTCTCATTCGGCTTCAGCTGTTCAAGGACAATATTCACGGACCATGGGATGAGGCCGAGATCAAGGAGGATCTCTCCAGGTTCCTCATTTAGGCCTGCCCCTGAGGAACAGAGGGAGGGAGAGAAGGGACCCTCCGCTGTAAGCGACACCAAGGATCCTTCCTAGGAGACAGTCCATGACGCACCGGACACCTGCCCAATAAAGGCTCTTGCACAGAAGTCGTGGCGCATTTGCATGTGTTACCTTCAGGAATACCAGGTCAGCCCCCGTGGCAGCAGTCCTGGGCACAGAGAGGGCTCACAGCCCCATCTGCTCTGTAATAGTTAGTGCTTAAATAAGCACCACCCAGGGCCTCTGTTCCTGCAGCTGACAGGTAGAGGCTTTGCCAGCTTGGAGAGGAACCCAGCCTTCTCGCATCCCACCCTTGCGGTCCCTTCCCGCTGGGTGAGCTTTTGCCCTCCTTCTCCGCAGGGGAAGCTGTCACGGCGCGCAGGCAGCGGGTCCTTCCCGCTGGCGCTGAGGCTGGCTGGGGTGGTGCAGGAGGGAGGGGAGACGGGGCTCACAGGCGAGGGGCTCTGCAGGCCGGGGAGAGGAAAAGGGCTAGGAGAGACAGAGGCAGGGTCCCCCGGGCCGGAGGAGGTGTGGAGGCCGGGGCTGCAGAGTGGCGCTCTGGCACGAGACAGCGAGAGTCGCAGTGCCGCCAAACAGCAGCAACCCTGAATCCCCTAGGAGAAGGGCTGGTGGGGATCGCAGGCGGTGACAGAGGCCTCCCTCCCTTGCCAGGGGCTGCTGTGACCTCCCACCCGCGCTCGGGCCTGCGGTGGCACCGCTGCCCCGGGGCTGCTGCCCTGCCCGTGCTGCCCGGCCAGCCCCGGCTCGCGCCGCAACAGAGGGCGCTGCCGGCCCGCGAGTCACGCTGCGGCGCAGCCAGCTCGAGCCCAGACGGGTGAGGAACCTGCCCAAATTCTGCCTTCCTGGCGCCGGGTGGAGCGTCACCCACCAGGCCGCCCTGCAGCACCCAGCAGGGAGCCAGAGCGGGGCTGATCCCACAGCAGCTGCAGGCAAGAGGGAACTCCTGGATCTGAGGTGCCCACAGACACTCCGGTGGGCCCGAGAGCCACCTCTGGGGCTTTGCCCTGTGCATCCCCAGTGCTGGCACCCGCAGCTGCAGGTGTCCTGGTGGCACAGTGCTCACGGGAGGAGAGGCGACAGCCACAGAAGCCCCTTCCCCTCCCTGCCCTGCGCGTTCATCACCGCAGCATCCGCCCGGGAGGGAGTGCAGTGCTGGCTCTGCAGGTACGCGGACTTGGGGAGAACGGCCCTTCCAGAAGGGGACGCCAAACAAGCGCAGATACTGCCAGGAAGGAGCTGCGCTCCACGCAACAGCCCTGGCGTTCACTTAGGGCTTCCAAGCAGCACGTCTGGACTCCGCACTGCTCGGAGAAACCTTCCCCAGGAAACCAGCCTCAGAGAGCCCAGGAAACGGGCTCAGAGAGCACAGAAGTGCCTCTTTGCACATCTTTTCCCTAACCTGAGGCATTTCTGTTTTGAAAATGTACTCACCTGCTCTGCAGGAGGGCAGTGACTGCCTAAGCAGCAACCTCTGCTGCACCCACAGCTTTTCGTGCCCTGCTGGTAGCAAACCCCAAATTACTGAGCACCGGGGCTGCAGCTGCCAGACTGTGCGTCTGCCCTCCTCTTAGGACAGCAAAGCAAGCAAATGCAGAAGGAAAACGCTCACCCCGTGCCCAGGACACAAGCCCTAGGAGTCCACTCCTTGCCCGGGACTCATTCCCAGCAATAACATCTTTGGGCAGGGAATTCTGGCGTCAGAAGGCCCAGAAGACATGCATGTCAAGCCTGTCATCGAATAGGAAGTTATGTAACACAATGCACTATTTCTCTTAATTTTTATGGTGCATCTGTGCCTTGTTAAATCTAGCACAACGGTAAGGCAAAACTTCCCCTTCACAGACCAACAGTATCAGGTAGAAAGGAAGAACTGGGAATCTCCAAGCTGAGGATACAGAATTAGCTGGGGTATATGACCTACTTTTAGCAAACCTGTCAGAATCAACCTGTTCTAAAAAAACTGTCTAGAAAGATGTTAATATGACATTCTTCAAAAGGGCTTAGTAGATTAGAAGGATGAAAGGCTACAGGAGCAAGGAAGCCTGATGCTACAGAAGTGTAGCATTTCTGTTGTTTTGGTTTTTAGTCCATCAAGTGCAAAGGATTTTTGCAGGCAAACAGTCCACACGTAGAACTGGCTTCTCTTCTTGGTGAGCAGACGCTCGCAGCACATGCCTTGGGTTTTCTAGGAAATAAGCAACCCACTTGGGGAGTCCCCAACACCTCCTGCACTTGGAGCCATTCTGTCACTTGCCAGGTTTGAAACGTTGTTGTAGTCATGGTGACAACTACATCACCTTTTTATTTCAGTTAAGGAGAAGCTGAAGAGCTTACAGCATGTGCTCCAGCCTCGCAGGGAGCAGCTGAGTAGCCACATGCTCACTCTCAGGACAACATTTTTTCAGTTCTCCTGAGAGAAGACTATTTCTTCCCAAGGAAATTTCCAAGAGCGTCATTCTGCTGCCAAGAACTGGAACACCCCATCTTGTCTGGGCAAAAGCCTCCACTTGGGAAGCCTTTGATATTACGAGAGCGCTACATGTTTTTGGAGCAGGGACAGTTCCCACACTTCATCCCTTCTAGAGTAAAACAGCACCAAGCACTGGCTGGAAGGCCTCAGGGTTGCCAGGCTGCCATCTGAGCACCGAGCTGTCAGACTCTCTACCCCTTCCCCAAGCAGAAATATTGCCTCAAAAACACTCTTCCCAAGCCCCCCCGAGTTAGAAAAAGTGCAAACATCAAATATGCACATATGAAACCAGGTAGAATTAGTCACAAAGTAACATGGCTCTGGGAAATAAGGGAGCTATATGAACAGGGACAGGCAGTGAGAATCCGTGTTGCTGCCCCAGGCAATGCTACCCGTTAGAGCCTGTGGACTAGCCACAAGAATAGTCTGAACACGAAAACGTGGTCTCAATTCGACATTCAGTTCAGTGACCCCTGCGTAGGAGCGGGGGGCTCTCAGCAGTGAAACTGCTTTAAGCATTCGCTATCTGAGGATACATCGGATGCACGTGATGAGACTAAACAAAAATATTAGTCCTTCTTGGTTTATATGCAACTGAATTGTTATCAACTAACTGGAAACCATTAAATGTTACTTTGCATTACAAAGCAGGTGCAGTTTCTTTAAGTTGGGGTTTCCACATCCGCTGGCATACAGCACTTCAAGGGGACATTTTCTTTCAACTTGAATCTAGCCCAAAGTTCAGTAATTCTAAACTGGCCAGGGATAAACGTTCCTGCTCAGGGGAATCACTGACACGTGCCATCTGGAATATCCATTTAGGGAGTCTGCAGCAGGGAAAGGCAAGTGTCAGCCACCACCATTGTGACAACAGGCTGTCTCTCCTGCCGAAAACTGGCATCTGGGAAGCAGGCAACAGCAAAGCTTTAGGTTTTGAAAGCGGGATCTTTTTTTCTTCTCTACACAGCAATCACTAACCTTTTCTTTGTGACATGGGGACAACATGAATATCAGCAAACAAAAATTAGGGGGGGTTGACACATTCCTTGTCAAGCAGCCTAGGATGCCTAATGCCACCAGCTGGTGTGTGGCACTCTTAACCTTTTCCACCTCTCCACAGAATATAGGCCACATTGTGGCTTCATTTTAAACCTGCACAAATTCTCCCCAATTTATATAAACAGCTTGAGAGATACCCCTTTGCGTTTTTTTAATATAAGATAAAAAGTAAAAGAAAACATTGATTAGATTAGATGAACTCCTTGAGGCTTGCTCCTTTACACACTTCTCCAGCACCCAAAAGAAACTCATTTTTTTCTGACCATTAAATGCCACAGTCTTTCACTTGGATGCCACGGGAACCGGCACATTTGCAATCACAGGGGTGGCTACTTACCATTATTTGAGCTCAGATGCTCCAACAGGGTTGGCCTGCAGAGAATTCAGAGGTTCAGCTAGAGGAACGGTCATAGCAGCTGCAACTTCTTTATAATCACGTAGATTCATCAGTGAAGAGACTGCTACAGTGGAGCGGACCTTCCACTCCCCTGGTTTATTATCAGAGAGTCTCTTCAAGTTTCTGTTGTTGAAAACATTGGCTACTCTTCCACCCGGTACCATTAAGCCAAAGCCCCTTCTCCTAAGCAAACCTAATGGATAAGGGATCCCGAGGCTGTTCTGAGATCCCTGCAGCACCTCCCTCCCTCCCTACAGATGGCCAGAATTTCAGCAGGACCCAGGCAATTACTTTCATGGGATGTTAATGGCTCCCTTTAAGAAAGAGTGGGTGGAGCCTGTAATGGAAAAGCATTTTCTTTTATTTAGCACCAAGCTTATCACTGATTTTGAAAATAAAATCTTTATTTACAAATAGTGCAGTGCAAAGTAAGGATAATTCTGGCCAAAAAGACAACACATTGCATATAACACAAAAGAAATGAAATGTGCATGTTAGGATGATCTTCCTGGAACAGCTGGAGGAGGTCGCCTAGAGAAAAAAAAAAAAAAAAAAAATAACCCAAAATTCATGGAGAGGGCGGTGAACAGAATTAAAACAGGAAGTTAAGATATAATGAAATGGCTCACATACATACAAAATTATAAAACGGGTTAAGAGAAAAGGGCACAGAACATGCACAGTAAAAGAAAAGAGCATGAAGGAGATGAGAATCATCTGGCTATCGGCACAGCTTCTGCCTTCATCCTCACCGCGTCCCATCCGCCATGTCAGCGCCACAGAACTAGAGCAATCGCATCACGAGTGTCGAGATCCTTGGTCAGAAGCTTTCTACTTTTCTTGCAGAAAATAACTGCCAGAAGAGCTTTTCCCCAGCCAGCCTTAAAATCTGGACCATGGTTTGTTTCAAACATTGTTCTCGGAGTAGGCCATTAAGTGAGATTCTGATGGATTCAAGGAACGACCAGACAAGATGATCTATGTGTTGGATTGCAATATTTGGAGGGGACATTGCTGAGGAAGGCTAAAAGCTTGGGTGATGGCAGAGCAATGAGTCTGCTGCCAAAATTAGCAGGAAAGACCCTTGGCAGTCAGTGACTTCGCGCAGTGGTCAGAGAAGAGCGGCTGCTCATTCCAGTATCCAGTAGACAACACTGATATATTAGCTGGCCAGTACACAGGGAAACAACTCACACGGGGATATTTAATGCACTCCAGCCAGCCAGGACACGTGCGTGACACTCCTGTCTACTGAGAGTGAGTGCAGACACTGCCTCAGGCAGAGCCATTAAAGGCTTTTCACAAAAAGAAAAAAACCCAACACTTGCAAGCGCTAACAGCAAATTTGCCGCGAGTACAACTGGAGGGGACTGGGACATGGCTGCTCTGCCCATCCTGTGTTTTGCTCCCCTCTCTTTCCCAGTACCTAGGGCCCAGCACAGGGACTGTTGTGCTCAGGGAGGACAAGTTCCCTTGGGGAGGAGGCTGCTGTGCGTTTCCTACTTGCTGGGCAGCAAGAGGCCATTCCTGCTCTTCCAAGTACTGAGTCCAGTGACTTGGCTCTTACTAACCTGCGGGAGGAACTGAGTAACAGAGACATGTGGAGACATCTGCACGCTCAATCACTTTGGGGAGAAATCCCTTCCAGGCGGAAAGCATGCACACGCACAACGCACTCCAACGTCTGCTCTTGACGACTCGGCCTGGAGCGCTGCTCAGCTCTGAATCTTCCCCACACACGTCTTCCCCAATGGTGAAACAAATATCTGATACTGCCTGGAAAAGCACTTACCCACTTCCCAGCAGAACATCTCCGCAGCACTCCCAGCCCCTTGCAGGGTATCAAGCTGAACACCTTCCGTGAGTCACTTCCCTCCCACCTCCCCATACACTTCAGCGATATCTCTAGCGATATGGACTGCGACATGTGTCACTGGTGAATCCTTACTGCAGTCTAAACAGAGAGGTGGAGTGCAGCATGCTGAGATTATGGTGAAGACCGCTCCTGCACATCCAGAAAGCAATAATTAAAGCCCGTCAAGAGTTACAGTTTATTTCAGGTTCAGAAATGCAGCATAACATTTTTACAGTGGGTGTATGCACTGCTTGGTAATGACCAATGACTTGCTGTGCTCAAAGGCCAACACCAGGAACCATTTACAGACTAGGAAGCCAATGGCAGATGTTTTGGCTGTTACGAAGTAGGGCATTAACATACAGAGCAAAATTCCGACAGAAATTAAGCGTTAGCTTCTTACAAAAAGAAGACATTGCTTACACCATTCTGGGAAAGCAAAGAAACAGGAAGTGAAACAAGCGGCTCTTGAGACGGCACAAATCATATATCAAGCAAGAGTGAAGGGCTGTCGGGACGGGAGGAGCCGTCGGTATCAGCTCGCCTGCAGACAAAGCAAGAGGAAAGATGGGCAGAGTAACATTCATTTACACAAGGGAGCTGTTCTGCTGGAGCCCGGGGAAAGGTGCAAGGGCAGAAGCAGGAGGCACCGTGCTACACGCACTGGGACGGAAGGTGCCTTCCCAGCATCACATGTGCAAAATAGCTCTGCTCTCAATTCAGGAGGCTTGGGCTATTTTAAGACAGACAGAGCTGGCCAGTAATCTCAATATGCTGTATACATATTGCCTAGTGTAGCTGTCAGCAATATAGAGTACAATATTTTCTACGTTATACATTAACACAAAATGCCATAACCTATAACATGTCTCTTTTAATATAATAAATATCTCCTTTTATGAGAATCAGAAAGTGCAATAAGATCAGCAACAAAATAAACATATATTAACTATTTACATAAACCTTTTCATTGCACATACAATCTTTTTAATCCCAACACAAGATCCCTTGAGAATAAAGACTGAGAGCTATTTTTATGGCTCTTCAGCTGTTGGTCATCTGCGATGGGATGAGGTGAAACATGTTCTTTACGCAGAGATCTAGTCTTAGTCTAAATGCAGTAACACGAGCACCCTCCTAAAATTTAGTCACAATAACCATTCAGCTAATACAAAGCTCATGTAAACTCAGAGCGCCTTCTGCTGCTTAACTTGCATTTCAGGAGCAGGGCCAGGTTTAGGTGTAATCTGCATGGGGATGCAGAAGGAAGGGCTATGCAGCTGCACGCTGTGCCCCATGGCCTCGAAACGAGGGCAGAGCCCAACGGTGCTAACACCAGGGCTACAGACCCCACGACTTCTTCCTCTTGCTGGTGAATCTACACTCGAGAGTTTCATTTGAAATTCAAGACTACCACGGAGAATTACAATTTCTTGTGGGGCAGAGTTAAGGGTAACACTGAATTGTGATAACTACGTATTTCCTTAAGCTCCACAGAAACCGTAAGTAACGTAAATTAAAGAGTCTCAAGTATGTCGGTTAAACATTTTTAGACCAAGAATTATGACATCTGCTCGAGGCTCCTAAGTTACCAGCATTCCCACCCTGGCATCCTGTGCCACCACACCAGTCTCCATCACTTTCTGGAGGTGCTGTCTCTTCCCACCGAGCAAGGAGGCCTTGGACAGCTAAAGCTGTACCCAAACATTTAGGGTTGGATGGGTGAATATTAAGATTTGGGGTTAACATGATGACTCTCACTGGCTGAGGTGGAAGAGGCGCTAAGCACGGCCTTCTGACAGAACACAGCTGCCAATTCAGTAACTAGCTGATAATCTATATACAGGTTTGCTGGCTAGGCAATAATATGGACTACTATAGCTGCTTATAAAAACTTATCTAACAGATGCAATATATATTACAGAAGAGAGCACTATGGAGTGGAAAATAGAAGAAAAAATATCAAAATATGTTTTTACTTTTTCTGTAGTAAAAACCAATGTAGTGCAGTTGGGGTTGCACCCTTTTTCTCCCTTGTAAGCTGTTTTTCTGCACTTGAAGATTTGGTCCTGTTCTCTAGACAAACACTGGCTATTTCAGCCATTTGCTGAGACCATCAAGCTGCCACTGTACTGAGAAATTCCATCTTCACTGCCCTTCAAATACTGACATCTAGGCTCCCCAGGCGTGTGTCACAAGTATGAGGTTGTCAGGAAATTAAAGATAAGCTAACATACAAATCATGGTGCTTTTCCACGCTCACCTCTCATGTAAGCAGAAATATGATTTGTTTCAGTAAATAACATAACTGTTATTTAATCAGCAGCCTGGGACTAATTAACAGGGAAATTTTCCACTAGTTGTGGCTCTTTGACTGGATTCTTCCTAACCACGGAGATACAACATACTGTAGCCTTACAAGCAGTCTCCATAAATACATTTATTAGATAGTTATACTAGCGGCCTTTGAAACCACCAAAGGCTTTGCCTAGAAATCTGTAACTAAAGCTGTAGTAACAACAATTAATATTTTCTGAAAACACAAGACCAAATTAGTCTTTAGTATAGCTGTTGATTTAAGTTTTAAGCCACAAGGATGACATTAATCCTAAGTGTTTAAAATTAAGTCATTTTTTTTTCTTTTCTATGATGCACTAATAAACAACTTGCAAAACAACAGGCAGAGAAGACCTCTGAAATTGAGTATCTGCTAAAAGAACACACTGGAGGGGAGGACAAAGCAAGTTGGCAGGTTTTGGTCTGTCATGTACCAGCCCTTCAAACTGCTTTGCTCACATCCAGGATGGATTTGTCCCAGCTGCTGCAGGGTCAGCTCTGCTAACACTTCCAGGTTACTGCTGGGACTTCCAAATTTCCACTTGGGCAGAGCACCGGCTAGTACAGCTCAGGGTACTGCAGCCGGGTCCTTGCTGATCACCAAGCCAACTTTGGATGTCAGTCACTAATGTGGGAAGAAGGATTTTGTAAAACACTGGTTGTACTATACACACCCTTCTTGTTTAACAATATTCTTTATAAACTAGGTTTCTGATGAGGAGAACTACAGGAAAAGCAGCCATCCAGGAGACTTGCAAGAGAGACATGGAAGTGTTGGGCCAACAAGGAGCTTGTTTTCCTTGGCCCAGTTTAGCCATTAATGAAGAAAATGGGCAGAACCATCTAATTCAAATGTCAGAAAACTTTTCTCTAAGTGGTACACCTTAAAAATCTGAAAACTACATATAAAAGCAAGAAGCCATTTAGACAAAAAAAGAAGAGCAGCCGACTCAGACAACACGTGCACACACACACAAACGCAATCCCTCATTTGGCTGGACAGGATTGTGAGCACAGCTGTCTGGGTGAATATGTATGTCAGTAAGTTAGCTAGCATCAGCTACGGCACAAGGAAAAGTCAAGGCAGCACAGACCTTCCCGAAACATTGAAGACTCACAAGCGATGCAGAATGGACAGAGAGTATATCAGTAAAACTGGTTACTTGCCTATAGATGTCCATACATGCCACTATACATTGGTTATTGCAACAGTTATCAAGCAATTTGCTTCCACATATTTGGTTAACAATGAATGGCATGCCAGGAACTTCGTTTAGTCTAATAAGGACGAATCTAACGGACGAATTACAGTGGGCCGAGTAGGTGAAGGGGGTGGTCTTCGACTGGAGAGAAAGAAAGAAGAAACATTAAGCAGAAAACACTGAGAATAGACCTTTTGCTACAACTATGTGAACATGCACATGCACCTAAACATTATATTCTTATGTTCATTTATGCTGAAGCATGTAAGTCCTAAGCATCCACAACACGGAAGAAGGCAAAAAGTTTCTGCAACCTGTACCTTATTTCTCACATATCAGAAAGCTCTTCTTTGTGGTTAAGGCTGTGTATTCTGTGAACACCATTATCTTTTTTGCCATGAAAATTACCAGTGGATGTTCATTATTCCTGTTTTCCCCGGTGTCACTCCTGACCTGGGAAGCCACAGGGAGGACTTACAGGCTTTTTCAGAGGGAACCCACTGGGAATCTGGGAGACAGTCTGGAGCAACTGCAGGTACTTTGGCAGAAGCAGAAAACCTGCAATTTCTTGCAACAGTTGGTCCAACAGGACCTGTGCCACATGAATGTACTTGAAGGCCAAACAGCAATGGACACTTTTAAAAATGACGTCTGAGGTGATGGATTCTGGATTTATCCACTAACATGTTCATCTTGTAACTTCAGTAATTGTCAAGAGATCCCAGGTTTCTTGGGAGGGCTCAGGAGACCTCCTGAGCGTCAAACGGCTGGTTCAGCCTAGGTTCCTGTGCACAGCAAAACCCTCCATTTGTAGTCCAAAACTCTGCATTTGGGCTGTATCAGTGCAAGAATTAGCAGCTGCTAAACCCCAAGCATATTCCCGGTGCAGCCCAAGCTGAGCCCACACCTCACATTCCTCCCGTTGCCCAAGGATGATGTGTCATCTCTGTTAGATTTCCTGACAGATTGTCTCTGCTAGCTGCCTGCCACCTACATTTTTGCTTGTGTCTCGGGTACAGCTGCATGGACTGCTTCTATGCTGGGCAGAGATAACCCAGTCAGTGTAGTTACAAGGGTTACGTTGTAGATACCGCGTTCCCCCTGGGCTAACAAGGTGAGCGGAGCCTGCACAGAGCCTGCACCAAACGTTCCTCTCCTGCCCTCAGTGCTCACACTAGCTCAGCCCATTCTGCCTTTAGATACTTCACAACGTGCAAATCTTATTTGAATGAGAACAAAATGTATGAGGAAATTTACACTTGGAAAAAAAAAAAAAAAAAGCTTGTTTGGCGCCAAGAGTATCTTGTACAGTAATATCCTCCGTTGGTGAAGAAATGGGAATTTTAATCCCTACTGTGCCACAAATACAAAGCATGCCAACCAAAGCGTTCATGTAAATCAACAAGCTTAAAAAATGAGTGAATTCTAATTTCTTCCTGGTGTATTTTTCTTACAGGAAAAATGTCACTGTGTTAACTATTGTTTCTCGCACTGCTCCAGTGTAGGTCTTCTGGCCCTGTTTCCAAAATTTGCAGTTTCATAAAGGACCACTTCTAAGGCTCTGCATTTCTGCTGGGTTACACTGAATTATGCCTCTGTTGAAATGCCTCACATTGCATTGTTTGGTGCTTACTGCAAACAGCATGTGTGTACAATTTACAAACGAGGGAAAATGCATACAGCTGTCTTCATAAGGAACTGAGAAGATATGAGTCCCACCTTGCATTTTAAGACCAGGGTTGAATGCAGCGCAACGACTTCTAATAATGTAATTTAATCAAATGGCCACCAAGGACTAGCTGGGTCAGACACTGGAGAGCCGAGTGGAGGCACTGAAGCTCCGTGGCTCTAAGTCATTTTCTCCTTGCACCAGAGCCCTTAGGACACCTGAATCATTAACCTGAAGTTTTTGTTAAGCTCATTGTAGAACTGAACTAGAAAAAAGCATCAAGGTCTCGCGGCGGCGGCCTCAGCTGCTGCAGGGGCAGCCGATGCTCCCTGGGGCCCTGCTGTGGAGCCCGATGACGGTCACTGCCGCGGCCCTGCGCCCCCCCTCCCGGGCCCCTCTCCTCAGCCTGCGCCGGGCAGAGCAGCGCGGGCCTCGCGGCAGCCCCGGCCCGCCAAGGGGCCCCTCACTCACTCCAAATGCCAGGGCGATGCAACCCGCTGCCTTTTTAACTTATTTTTCAGCCCGGGTGAACAAGTCCAAATGGATTTGGCCTGGCTTTGCTGTTCACGCACCGTTACGGGCACCCCAACTAGAAGAGCCAGACGCCAGTCACTGGGCAAGCCGAAGCAAAGCGCGACCCCCAGAGCAAACCCTGCAGCTGGCCCTGAGCAGCGGACTGGGTCACCACGGGCACAGCGCGCCTAGTGCCTGCCCCATCCTTCCTGCCTCACATGTTGGAAATGACGGGACACAAGAGACGTGCGAACCTCTAGGCCCGCCACTAGCAGCCTCGTGCAAAGGTCGTAGCTCCACACGCCAGTAAATACACCAAGATGGGTCAGCAGGAGAGGCCAACCTCCTTTTTTTTTCTTTCTTTCTTTTCTCTCTCTCCTGAAAAAACGCAAGCCCGAGGAAGTGCAGCAAAGGTTACGTAAACGCACTCGCCAGCTCCTCGAAATCGCAGCCATCTGGAGAGCCGGAGCGGCAGGGGGAGCCCCAGGCCGCTGCTGGACACGGCGCAAAGGAAAACGAGAAAAACAACCTCCCCCAGACCCGGGCTCCGCACTAGCTGCTGTGGCGGGGAGTAAATATGTGACTAAGCCCAACTAAATGTTTAGTCTGCGGCCAAAAGATGATACTGGTAGAGACAGCGTGGACCGCGTTTCCCTGCTTTATCGGGCTGCGATTCCCTCCGCCTGGGAGGGGAGTCGGTGCCTTAGCGATTCCCAGGCTGCAAAAGGCTGATCCAGATTCATAGAAAGCTCTGCTTATAAAAACGCCATTTCTACAGTAGTTCCAGTGTGGTTATTGTCTCAAACATCTTAACTGTATTTCCAAGTTTTGGGGGCCGTGTCCCACAGCCTGGCCCCTTTAACGGTCTGCTGAGCCCATTTTTTTTTAGAAGGGAAAACAGTGTTTGCAAAAGCTAGTGCTAAAGGGGCAGGGGATCATAGGTCCCCAGGGTTGAGTAAACGAGTCTGCAGAAAGAATCAGTTCTTCTAACTAGCACACATTAAGCAGACACGAAGAATTTACCAATGAAAACTGTGGAGTAAGTATGTATTTAATAACTCCCTGATGTTGCTGCAGAGACTCCTCCTTTGAAGAGCTCAGTGGGGTTTTGAGCGCAGTATAACTCCTTCCCCCCACCAAAAAGCGTTTTAAAAAGGAAAAGGTTTACATTTATTTTTAACCTAAGCAGCACACACTATTTTTTTCAGTTTTAAGAAAACTTCTAAAAAATGTAGCTAGGCAAACGCAGAGCAAAAGAAACTAAATAAAGCAAGTCTAGACTTAAAATTCAATCGGAAACATATGGGAGCTCTTCAAGCTTTTGCTTTTTGAAAAGTGCTATCACTCCATATGCAGAGTCCACAAAATATGCTTTCAGTAAAGCACAGCTGTAATTACCATGGGAGGCCCAGCTTTAAGAAGATGGCTTATCTTTTCGGAGTGCAGCTAACATACTTCTAAATAAAAGGCTTTCGTTTCCACTTACGTTTTACATTCTTGTTTGCTTGTGACCACCAGAGATCACTTGCAGAAGGCATGCACATAACCCTATTTTATGATACATTCCTATAGATTTGAAGTTGTAAACAAAAGTCCATTATTCTCCCTCTTTTACACGACTTTGGTTTTCCTATAATGCAGGCCCCTCAGAATCCCCTGATATTTGACATTGTCTTTGCAGAATTTAACAAGAAAATATTTAAACAAAATCTCTAAGTGGCTTTAAACCTGACTGCAGGCAGATTTTATTTTAGGTGAAAATAAAAATTTGGATGTGAGGCATACAACAGTGAGATTAAAGAGTAATTTGCTTTCTTTAGGTAAGGAATAAATATAATTTCCTCATTCAGGTGATTTAGTTACTGAGAATAGGTAACCAATATCCTGGGCTTGTCCTTGTACTATTGTAATGCTTTAGGACTATTATAATGCCTTGACTCAGTTGATGCTTTATACACGTTTTGCTGTTTAAGTAAGATCCTAAGAGACCCACACAACAAATCCTCTGCCTTTCCAGATTCTTTTATCAACCTCTGTAACTTTTATATGGTTCCTCTTGCCCTCCATCAGCTTCTGGATTTAGCAGAAAATCCAAACCAGGAGTGAAACTACTTTAAACCATGATGGTCAAAGAACAGAAGTGAGACATAGTTTGTAGGTCTGATTAGGTAGTCCACCTAACACCTGTAGTTAGAGGCTCTTGCTTAGAGCAGGTGAAGCACAGCAACTGCAGAGTCTCCAGGACAACTCAGGATCTTGATTAGGAGTGAGAAAATGAAGAGGAAGAAAAAGATTTGACGCTGGTGACACAGGTTACATGAAAATCGGAAAAGCAGAAAAAGGAAGATGAGAGAAGAATAAAGGAGGACTCATTAAAAAATCAGGAGGTGGAGATTATGGGCGAAATGAGAAACAGCACTAAATGTTAATGACAGGTAAAGGTAATAGGGGGTTATATATCTGACATTGTCCCTTATCCCAGTGTAATGCTTCAAGAGAGTAGAAATTTCTCTGATTTGTTTCTGTGCTGGAAAATGCCATTTTGTCAAATACGAAATGTTCCTAGTAAGCATGTCTAGAGGATTGCTATTGTAAGGCAAGTAAGGAACAGATGGACTAAGGAGGAGAACACTCTGTCTGAGGACAAATGTCAATTCTGAAGTAGCTCTCCAGCTGAACACATATATATGAAGCTCCACAAGTGCACAGTGTGATTGTATTGCCAGATGATTCCGTTTTTCCTCATGCATAATTATTCTTTTTTCCATAAGGGGAAAAAAATCACTAGTGAACTCAATGTATCCTTCCACTAGTCATGGCTATGCTGCAGCAATGTATATCGACATTAATTTTAATACTAAAATTGCTCCAAAGAATTTGAATTATTGATGCTCTACTCATTTAACTCGCTGTGTATTTGTAATATGAATTGCCTTCTTTCAGGGATGCAAAATAGGCTGCACTATACTAATTTCTTTGCTGGGTTTTCTATATAACCATCATAAATTAACATCTATCACAAACACACACAGTGATACTTACATTTATGTGGATGTTGCATTTTGGAGTTAGTCATTTTAGGGAATTATTATGTCATATGGAAAACTCAGCTTGAATAAACAATGAAATTAATTGAACAGAACAACCAAGAAAGACTATTATTCTTAACAAACTGCTTGTTCTTGTTTGCCCTTCAGCAGAGAACATGTCAGCTAAGCAAGTGTGCAACACATTAGTGGAGGATTGTCACAACCCTTCAGAAGCCTGGGTCAGGATGGCTGGGAAGATCAAAACTCTGCTTGCAGGAAGAGGACTAGGAGTGCGGAGCACACGCCTTCTCAAGGCTGCTTTTCCTTCCTCTGCCCACAACAGATACTGTCAACTGGAGGGCCACTACATCAGCAGGAGGAGCTACCTTGGAATAGCAGCTGAAGCCTATATCGTTCGCTGTTCAAGTGTAGTGTTCAGTGTCAATGAGAATCATGTGCACCCTGTCTTTGAAGATCACCTCTACTTTTGCCCAATCTGTTGCTCCTCCTTACTCGCCTTTCCTTTTTTCTCTGACCTCCCTCCATCTTCTTGTCTCTCTCCTCTTTACTTAACTTGATGCAAGCAAGGAAGCAAACATCCTGCTTGTCACCTGCAGCTGGAATTGCACCTATTCTTGTCTATGACATGAATATACTAACATGATTCTCACTACCAGTACCATTAATGTGACTATTGAGTGCCCTTCATTTCATTAATGATTCAGCACAGTTTGCTGTGGACAGGAGAGTTTCTAGCCTTTCAAGCTACTGATAGACTCAAAAAACTTACACTATCACTGTTTCTGTTTACCATCTTATGTTTTCTCTTCAAACATAAGGAAAGCTAGAAATGCCCTGCTCTTCTGTCCACTCTTCCAAACATGGCAAGAAAGACACCCTTGAGCTAGCCCTGCATAGCCTTTATGGCAACCGTTATTTAGCTACTCTGGGATTAAATAAATATTAGAGACAAAACTTTGGTTCCTGTTTGTATTCCTGGCAAACAACATTTGCTATTGTTCGACTCTACTTTCCTTTTTCAAGTTCAGAGTTGCTAAAAATAAAAACCACTTCCTTTTACAAATAGTATATTGAAAGAGAAAAAGCTAAGAAGGCAAAATAAGCTTTTGCTGGAAATACCTAGCAGAATAAATTAGTCACTCATGCAGCTCACCAGCTGACACTCCCAAAGCTGCCACTGTGCTTGGGGACTGCACTCCCAGCAGTAGCTTTATCCCAGAGTCACTTCTCAGATTCCTTCTTTGCTCTGTTCCTCCTTCCTGCATCATTTCTATGTGCCCTTCCTGATATTGTGGGATTGGTCTATACAGAGAGTAATGAGGAGCCATTTTACAGCCTGAAACACTTTGCTGAATTGGGAAAGTACTTGAAGCAGTTCCAGTAAAGTGGATCTCTCTTAGTCCACCTCATTTTAAAACAAATTTTGCTGAATAAGTTTTAAATCAGGCAGGAGAAAATAGCTCGGCAATTATATTAAAGGAAAAAAAAAACTATTTGAGATATAATGAATTAAACCTAAAAAAAAAATCCCCACATAAATAACTGACTGTTGAGGAACATTTGCTCAACTGTCATAGGGCATTGAAGGTCACAACCCATCAGAAAATCCCTACACCACTGAAGAAGTGGAGAGCCTGCACCAGGCTTATAAAAGGAGATGCTGGTGACAGTTAGATTCAGTGCAGGTAGGTTTAGTCCCTAGACTGGAATGGTTGATATCAAATAAACTTTGCTTTAGCTGACAGTTACTTGGGTGAGAAGTTATAGTCCTTTGCTTTAGGACAGCTACCTGTGTGAGAAGTAAACGAGGGATATGGTGAGCAAAATCTCACTGTTAAGTGTTGAAAAAAGCACAGAGGTGCGAGGAGCTCTTGGGAACAGGAGTGAAGACTCTCCTGTTTCTCTCAGCATTACAGTGTAAAGAGTCAGTTCTGTGCAAATGCTGTTCCAAATTTCTCTTACAGTCAGCATTGCAGCGTTATAATGAAACCACAAGAGTTGATGTATTGTGATATTTTGCATGTTTTTAAAGCCTGCTGTGACCTGCTTTCTGGCCAACTCCTCCAGCATTCAGCCTTATTCAGAATGCTGCTTATTTTGGTGCTTCCATTAGGACTGAAGCCACCAAATGCCCCTAGTTAAGATGACAAGCATTCCTCCACTGCTTTTCTGCACATGTGAGTATGGTCACCCTAAGTAAAAATAGTCAGTGTTTCTAATGGTCATCACAACCACTGACACAGGCTGCTGTTAAGAAAGATTGCCAGATACCACAGTTTGAAAACTGGATGGAAAACATTAAAAGAGGAGAGGAATGTAAGGAACGGGAGACAGATCCACAGAGGTGCCAGGAAAGGGGTAAGTTGGAAAGAAACCAACATAAGGTGGTGGGAAGGAAGGGAAAGAATATATGGACTGTATGGAGAAGGGAGACAAATGCCTTAGGCAGGAACCTAAGTGAAGGGCGAATGTGAAAGAGGATGCAAACAGGATGGGCAGGAAAGGGACAGCAAGCGAATGGCAGAAAGAAGCAAACACAAAATAATGATAAAGAAGAGCATGAAGGAAGGAAAGTCCCTTCTAAGAGATAAGAAAAAATAAATGGAATCTCCCACTCAAAGCAGCCAGCAGCAAGAGGAACATAGCAGTGTGTATATCTTTGATCAAGAATGTAAATCAGATTGGTAACAAATTACACAGAGGTGTCTTTCCCCAGGGCAGAAATCACAGAAAGAGTAATTTGTAATCTCATAAATCTCATGAATTTTGAGTACTTGGATAGGCAGAGTTGGAATCCTACTGACTATGGAAGAACTGTATTTTCAGCTACAATGGGCTCTGGCTTTGCAGCTCTGTTGTCCATAGATATGAAATGGCTTCCTTGCCTCCCTCTAAATCCTTCAGGATTCGGAAACCTCTCCTGATAACACTCTTGTCTCTTTGCACACATGAAGCTTTCCTAGTTGTTCATTATACTGTTTGACTACCACCTCCACTGAAGCTCATGCTGTGGGACATGCCGTGTTTGCAGACACATTGAACAGTGTGTCAAAGCACTTAAAAAGTGGGTACTTTTTCATCCTGCCAAAAGAATTCGATGCAGGGCCTATTTGACTATTAAAGTATAGTAATATGTTTTTAAGGCTGTAAGGTCAAACTCTCAGAAGAGAGGGGATTCCCAGAGCATGGAAGGCTAACCCATTGGCCCTACAGGCCTGTGTGTTAGGGCAGATTGTAGTCAGAGGATCACATGCAATTTTTTGCAAGGGATCCCTTTCCTGTTTGGTGCAGTGTTAGACTTTTCATTAGATCCTTCCAAAGAACTCTGATCCTTAAAAATCCACCACAGAAGACTTTTAACTTAATAGTTCAGGTCTGCTGCCTGCCTGTGGGTTGCAGTGAGCTGCAGGGAGGCAGCTGGAGGTGGCAGGCAGGGTATGGGGCTCTTCGCCACGAGCATGACGTGTTCTCTCTCCCCTGCTTGCTTCATGTTTAAAGAACAGCCTTGATCTGCAGGGACCATGCACTGGCAGGTCTCAGGAACACATGCGTGCTCAAAAGCATTCATTTTCCTGCCTGCTTGAAGGCAGCTCTCTGAAACCTATGTTTAACCAGATCCTAGGGGTCCACCTCAAGTGGGATTGTGTACATTTTAACAGCCAAGTGAGGAATGGTCTGCAGCCCTTCCTTGGGGAAGCCCTCATGAACCTGCGGTAATGCAGCGAAGCGGCATGGAGAGAGCAGCTCCCACTGCCATCACGGGCCCCGCTGCCAGCAGAAAAACAGCTTCAATTGAGCTGAATTCAACTGAAGTCAATTCACATTCAGGGCATTTAAATGTCATAAATCAAAGCATCTACAGTAGAACAAAAATTGATCAAGTTTAAGGCTTTGTAAACAGGGCGACAGATACACACCATGGCAAGCTGCAGTGGTTCAAGTGTCTGCTCAAAGCTACCTTACCAAAGCGAGCACACAGCTGCATTTTCTTTTAAAATACTACTGCAGCCTTTCAAGGGAGGGAGGGAATAATCTAAATTCTGGCAGTGGGGGATATTTCACAAATCATATATGCTTTGGCATCAAGCCCTTAACAAAGCCAGGGGCCTTTACTCACAGGCTTTGCTGGGAGAGATCCACCCACCTCAAGTGGGATTAATTAAAAGAGGCATGTATCATGCAAATAGTTTCTATTTCCTTACAGAAATATTCAGAGCACATAACCCAAAACAGCTTTAGAATCAGAGTGAAGCAAGGAAGAAATTATTTCCTGCTCCCCTAACCCTTTTCCTTTCCCTGTACAGTGGAGAGGGGAACAGTGAGAAAATGCAGAGAGCTCAGTTCCTGCACAATTGCTATGACTAAATGTTAATGAAAATGAGGGGGAAAAAAGGGATTTTTATTAAAGGCAGGAGCTATATCTCACTAATAAGGTGGCAAATTCTCCAAATGAAAGGTGTTTATCATCGGGATAGGATGGTTCAGAACTTTCCCCTGAAAATGACCTTTTTATCTTGCAGCAGAATGGATAAAAAAAAAAAGAGAGAATGCTTATATTTCTTTGGCACATCAGGATTTTCAGCTCCATGTGACAGTGCTAAGAGTGCAAAGAAAGTTTCTTTGGAAAGCTAGAACAACTTCAAGAAAGCATCTTTCTTCTCAGGAAGCTACACTATTTCCCTAGACACGCCAAACCCTGACACTTTAAGGAATCAGTGCAGAAAATAGGGGCAAAGCAGAGCACAGAGCCTCAGTCCAAAAATAAGTCACAAGGAAAGCTCAAGTTTCTGCAAGAACTCTCCCTCACAACTGTTCTTCTTTGCTTTAATATCTCAGACCCATTTTCTGAGTCAATTTCCTTCGATGCTGCAAAGGCTGTTATTAAAACCAGACCAAGCGGAGCAGAAATTCCAAGGCTCAAAAGCAACTTTTAACAGGCACCGGAGCCTGCTACACTGTCCCCCTCAGGTGATTTCCCCTGCAGCCCCTTCCTTGGGATTTCCTCTCGCAGTGTTTAGTCAGCAGGAGAAACCTGAAGTTGCAGCAAAAAGGCAGACCCTTCCTTCATGCTTTTAGCATCTGGGATTTTTATATCTGAGGCTTTCATAGCTCTAAAAAAAAAGGAGAACCAGGATCCAGTCCGGAAGATGTGTATTGCAGACATTTTTTTCCCCACAAAAATGCCAGGCAGGCGTGCGCTCGATTATATATCCAGCTACAGCACCGTAAAAGTCCCGAGCTCCTTCATCAGCCACTGCTTTGCCGGCCATCAGCGGCAGCCATGAATTTAGCTGCTCGCAGGCTGCTTCCCCGAGTGGCTTTTGCAAGCCTAGAAATCCCTGTCTGATCTCCCTCCCATCCATCAGTTTGGCATCACTAAGGTTATGGTCAGACCTGCTCCTGAAAGCAGACTCAGGAAAGCAAGAGCCATGCAAAATCAGGAGCAAGGAGAGGTGCCTGCTGGCGAGGACAGGGCGAGCGCTGCTGGAGTCATCTGCGCTACAGCGACGGGCACAGCCCTGGGCTTCATCTTTCTCTCAGGAAAAACTGAGGCCACTGCCCTTCAGCTCTGACCAAAAATCTCCCATTAAGGGGACTGCATTTCAACTTGCACGTTTTCAAGGTGTAATACCATGAAAGGCAATTTTGTGTTTCTCTTCTGTAGTCCTAATCCAAGCTAGGATATCCACTGAGGCAAAATTGTGCATTTCATTGCTCGGCACCGATTCTTTATATTATAAAGAGAAATTATATTAGAAATACTGACCCTCAGATTTAAATTACTAACAGCTCTGATATATCTCACCTCTTTAAAAGAAAGCATTTGGTAGTTTTTCCTCCAAAGGCAGGTTATAATTTTACTTCCAATTACTATTTTTAAAATGAAAATGTGCACATTTTCTTTCTGCTTCTATTTGAATCCACATTTCTTGAAAACCATTATTAATTTCAATGTAAATTTATTAAAAATAGAGAAAGCCTTTTGTTCCAACATGGCCTAATCTGCCCACGCCTCTCATAATTTAGGAAGTTACTGAAGCCCTTGGAATCAGAACTTTTCACATTCATGAGTGATTAAAAGTATTAGGTCATGCTGAAAATAAACCTTATGGACATTTTATTCAAATATTTTGCAGAAATAATCCCCAGTTCATGCCACACAGAAAGCCTATAAAATATATGAATTTACTTTTTAAAGTACTGATAAATACAAAGCCCTTGGAAGTAAAGGAAACAATGTGACTATGAAAATGCTTCTCTTTAACCAACCATTTTGTGCTATATGACCAACACCATTAGACAACCAAGGACTGTTTTCAACTGGCTGTAAATTATTTGCACTGTGAAATAAAAGTCAGGCTCTGACCACTTTGTTCCATTGATTCTACGAGGGCTTGCTCTTGTTCTCCCCCAGAAGAATTATTAGTGAAGACTTAGAATGACTAAAGCGAGTTATTATACCCTGTGCCTCTGTACCATTGGAGGAAGAGATGACTTTGGTCTTTACGAATCCTTTCATCCCCATCCCTTCAAGCGGATGCAACACAACAGTGGTTCTTAATGCAAGAGAATCTACTTGCTTTGAATCAACTGTCTGGTAAAATATATATATATATATACACATAAATACATATATAATTATATATGTACATATTATACATATATATATTATTGAAAGAGTTTTATCTTTTCAAAAAGTGATGCCAAAAGTAAGTTCTTCAAAATGCCTTTGACTCATTGCAGGCAATGCCTAATTTTGCTTTGTTCCAATACCTATTCAACAACAATACTCGACTGCTGTGTAGAGTGCAGAATCAGTCCATTAGGCTAGAGGAAGAGAACCATGCCCGGCACTAGGAGATTTGGATGTCTTACCTGGGAACACTGGGAGGAGCCCGAGTTGGCCGAGAGGGAACTTGGGGAGGTCCTCCAAGGGCTTCACCACCGCTCGGAAATGGAGGCAACGGTCCTGGGCGGAATGGGACTGGGGGAGCCCCTGCTTGAGGGCCTGGAGATGGGATCGCAGGAGCTGGTCCTCGGCCAGACAGAGGTCTGGTTGGGGGATTATTTAAGGTAGGCCTCCTCTGAGTTGAGGGACTTGGAGGGGGCGATCTAATAAAATATCAGAGATTAAGATGCTCAGTAAGTTTTGTTTGTTTTACATAAGTGAAAAAAAATCTTATGTCCATGACAACATTTTCGAAAGAAAACAAAACACGATTTGGTGACAGAAGCAGCTGCAACCTGAAATGTCAGCTAAGCTATTAACTGGAGGGTTCTCTTAAAGACAGGCATTTACATAAACATACAGAGAATGTGTATATACGGGAAAATGTTTTTAAAAATAGCATTTAAATTGAACCATACCAAAGGTGTGCTGGCCCTCATCTGCTTTGGAGATTGTCGCCTGGATTTCTGGATCCGGCTTCCCACTAGCATAGTATAGGACAACATAATGCTTTTCGTGTTCTAGGAAGGTCAGTGCTTACTGAAACCAGAACGAGTCTCTCCTCAAAGGCATTTTTGAATACCGTACATGACTTTAGGAAAGAAGACTGGTGACTTGACTGGAAGGAAAATATGGTATTTGAAGTCCAGCTTACTTCTGATATTCTTGGCAGTATGCAATAAAAGAAGCTTACTTGCATGTTCATCATCTCTCAGGTACTGGGGGCAACTCAAAACATCATCTAGATAGCAGCAACATTTTCTGATTTTCCTCATGAATGTCATTAAAGACCTGGAGGACTAGCTGCCCAAATTGAGTGGGAGGAATTGTGGATGATGACAACATCTGCCTGTCCTAATTTTCATCGCAAAATGCATATAAAGATCCTTACCTGCGGGCTTGCTGAAGCCAAGAATCATCTACAGGAGGGGGCGCAGGGGTTGACACAGTGCTAGTGCTAATGTCACCAATGATTGCTAGAGCTTCTTTCAGAGCTTGGTACATGCGTAGCATTTCATCTCGCCTCTGTGCCTGTTCAGCTGACTCCTCCATTAAAGTGTTTTGGTCCTCAGAAGAATATAGGTGAGCGAGAAGCTCTGCATTGATAAATTCTTTTACCTATTTCATGAAACAAAAAATAAGCAAACAAAAAACCCCATGTTATTATCAGACTAGCCATTGAAAATACTGTACTGAACAAATACGCTGGGAGAACCACTATACCAGAAGACAAAACACAACTGAATTGAATCTGTTACTCCAGAAGTGCTACCATTAAAAGAAAGTATAGAAGATACCCAAGGAAACCAGACCTCAGAAGGAACTACTGTGCTCACGAGTGCCAGGTTGACCACGGTGGAAAAGACAGTTTTGTTAAATGGCATGAACTTGACAGAGAAGGCAATACTAATCACGTGAGTTTTCTCCCCTCTAATAAAAAGTTGAATTAGCAGCTGTCAGTTCAGTTCTCCATAGCCCTGTACGTAAAACTCACAGGGTTACCATTAGCAACAGTCTTTCTCCTAATCTCTAAGTACTTAGCAAGGATATTTGTAAAAATGCAGAGCTCCCGGTATTATCCTGCTCTTTGCCAAGTCATCTGGCAAACATCTGAAAATGCTGAGATTAAAATATATAACTAGGTAGAGGGTACTGGTGGATTTGCATATTTTGCTTATCAAACTTTCTAACATTTTTGAGGTCAACAGGATGAAAATGAAATACTCCCCTACGTACATCTTTCTAGGAGCTCCCCATGGTTTCAGCCCATTTAGGTACAGGTCCTCCTTACTCCAGCTGCATCTTCCCACTACCTTGTTTATGGCAATTTCAGCAGGTATGCAGCTTTGTAGTAGGCCAAATCAGGGACTGATCCAGCTGAAAACTTTCTACAGAACAGAAATGCTAAAAACGCTGGTTATAGAAACCTGAACCCCATTAAGAGAGGTAAAAAGCGAGAGGTACTCTGATAAATAAGACTGTGGTAAACAGACCAAATGCTGACCTAAGTGCTTGCCTTTGAGACTTTTGTTGTGTTTCTGATCTATTTCTCATCTGGCTTTTTGCTCTATGAAGCTTATTTGAGCTGGAGATGCTAACGATAATACATTCCCAGGATTCCGGTTACATAAACCTGAGCTGCATTTGCAAGGAGGATTGCGCTAGTTTAGCTAAAAGGATTTAAAACCTGACAGACAGACAATGTTTTTGGTCAGACAAGGTCAGCAGGAACAAGCAAACTGCACAGGCATGGGACCCCTCACTGTCACTTAGCAATGAAAAGAAGGTCAGGAAGGACCTTTCAGGGGAACAGATCCATATTGACTATGCTCTACTGTCATTTCCCATTCACGTATGACAGAAGATACACAAATTCTTAGCAAAGCCGGCAAAAATTTTCCATGAGTCTCATGCTGTTTTCCAGTGGATGGTACCGATCAAGAGCCAGAATACACTACTTTCCTTATGATTGCCAAAAACTCCACATTAAAAACAGATATCACAGTTAAACAGCATCACATTCAACTTGATGAAGTGAGCATTTTAATGGCATCACTTCAAAAAAAGAAGAAGTAGTCCTAAAATTAAATTAAGGCCAGAGCCGATTGTAAAAGAATTGTTAAACCACAAGTATCTGTTTGAAAAAATCAGCCTGTGACAATTATCATGAGATCCCTGCCTGTCGCCAGCCCAAGATGCAAGTAACTCCCTAAACTCTTCTGGAAGGAGATGACTGCTACGTTAAGGACAATCCTTCAGTCAATCTCGTTCCGTCTACAGACAGATGCACTTTACTCGATTGTGGTAGAACTTCCACAATAACTGTTTTCTCCATTTTGGAAAAGGAAATTGAAACTTACTTGTGCCTTTGATCACAAGAATAGTTTCAAATGTGTTAATTCATGGACATCAGACTGCAGTCAGAGCTGAACCACAGCACACATTATGGCAATATCCACAGACTGCCCTGTCACTGCAAAATGGAAAGAAAAGTGCTTGCAAGGAAACTTCAGCCATCGGCCTAGTTGATCCAGCAGGACTGACTACTATGGACACCAACAGCTCTCATGCAAGGATGATTCATTCTTTGATTGTACATTTGCTATTAACCTTTATTTTGTCACCTTCCTACTTAGGTGAGATTAGGATCTTATGAGGAAAGACTAAGCATGCTAGGTCTGTTTAGCCAGGAGAATATTGGGAGGGGATCTGATCAATGTGTGTAAGTACCCGAGGGGAGAATGTAGGGAGGATGGAGCCAAACTCGGTGTTGGCCAGCGACAGAACAAGGGATAATGGGTACAAGTTGAAACACAGGAATTTCCATCTCCATGTGAGGAAGAACTTCCTTACTGTGAGGGTGACGGGAACAGGCTGCCCAGAGAGGCTGTGGAGTCTCCTTCTCTGGAGATCTTCAAAACCCACTTGGATGCCACCCTGTGCCACGTGCCCTATAGGTGTCCCTGCTGGAGCAGGGCAGTTGGGCTAGATGCTCTTTAGAGGTCCCTTCCAACCTCAACCATTCTATGATTCTGTGAATATTGATCACCACTGCCTACAGAGATACATAATCTATTTTAAGACCACCCCTCTTGTATAATCTGTGACATCTAGGCACCATGAATTACAAATTTTGAAATGTGTATTTTGTTTGTGCATGTTTGAATTTCCAAATGTAACTCAATGCAGTTCTTTGTGGTAAATATATTTTCTTTAAGGTAATCAGCATTCACCCTAAGGAAAGAACATGGGATTCATTTGGAATACAACAATCTAGGCTTAGGCCTCAAAATAAGCTTTAAAGACAGCATCTAATTATCTTCTGTACACCATGTTTGAATCTGATACTGTCCCTGATTTGCAAGTGCTCATTTACAGGCCCACAAACAGAAAGGAAGCTCCAGGAGTCCTTGCGAGGTAACAACTGCCGTGGAAACAAACTCCTGGGGATCGATTTCTTTCTCGAGTTTTGGAGACAACATGATGGGGAAACAGAAAGGACCCAAAATGATCATTAAAGATGGGGGTCTCTCATTTGACTCCTGGCGATGGGTTGGACTCTTGAAGACTCCAACACATGCACTGTTTAAGAGGACCCACCTCCCCTCAGAGCTCCACTGCTTTCCAGGTGTTTACAGAGCCTTTTTGCTCAGCTCAGCAGCCTCAGCTGAAGTCTTTATTTCTTTTAAATGTTGTTGATTTTTAAAAAAACCTTCACTACTATTTTTAGCGTGGTATTATACTGCCCGTGCTGCACAGAAAGAAGCATATAAAGGTTTTAGTCTAATTCTTCACAGTCTTCTAAAAAGCTGTGATTCATTGGCACAAATTTCAATGCTGAGGTTGTGCTATAGGTCTTAGTTAACACCAGCAAGCCCAAGCACAGGCTATGAACAGAAGATCCTGTTAAAAGTGTTCTGTTACTGTGTACCACTGTCACCCAGCGTGGCAGATTTTACTAACGGAACAGCTGATGAGAGTGAAAGCATAAAACATTACAGTATTCTAATTCTGAGTAAGGCACGCACTTCAGGGACCCTTAAACTATTCCATATGAGGAGGTGAGTGGCAGAAAATTTAATGTAAACTTTCAAAAGGAACTGCCCACTGAACTCGGCATTTTACAAAATGGGAGCTGAAAAACAGCCCATTCAAAAGGCACTGAAATTGTGCAAAGTCTAAGCAGGAAGCCGCCAGCTTTGATCTGGAAAGAGTGGAGGGAACATGTCCACTATATGATTTAAAAAAATCCCTGCTGATGTCAGGGAAAGAAAGGTATTTCCATCATTTCCAGGGGCTTTTGGAAAAACTCACCCATGACTAGAGCATTATCTGGAGTCTGACTTCCTTATATGTATATATGGTATCTATATTTAAAGAAGTTAACTGAATACCTCTCGCATTTGGTGTGAAAATTTTGCTTATATTGAATAGACAAGGAAATCCTATTGAAATTTCTTATTCAACCACCTAAAACTCAAGTATGACACAAATTCCACAGGGTTAAGTGAAATCCATCAGACCAAAGCTAAAAATGGATGAGTCAAAAGTAAATGCCCCTTTTTTAAACAGATTTTCTTTATTGTGTATTGTATTCATAATAACTGATTTGTTTGATGCCTTAACAGTTATGCTATCCATAACTAACAGAAATTGTGTTTTCTGTAATTAATTTATGCAAGCTTAGTTCAACAAGATCTACTCAGAACTCTGCTGGGAAGTGGAGGTTGAGATCCTAGTTCAGTGGAAAAACAACGGTATCACAAAGCTACTCCCTTAATCAAATAGCCTCCAGATCAAAGAAACAGACACACAATAAATCAAACAGCTACACTTGCTTATCTAGAAAACCGTGCTCATGGCTTCTAGAGTTATTCCTTAAAAAAGAGATAATCTGCAAATAAAAAGAAATACAAACAAAAGAACAACTGCCTCAAGCACCCACCACAAATGATTCACAACTCTGCTGCTCACAGACTGCCTAGATGGAGCTCCTAACTCCAGCTTGTCCTGTGAAATCACAAACAGACAGAAAAGGATCCTACACTTAAATTACATAATTTACACACTGGTAAAGAAGCCAATTCAATCTTATACTAAAAGCAATGTAGCATTCTGGAGTAAGGACATGAAACACTGCACCAACCTTTTAGAAAGTTGCAGAATTTTGTTAGTACTATTATAGAAAATAGGAATATTATGTTTTAGAGTGCAAAATTTTAGGTGCCTGTTCCCCTCTTTGCTACATTCAACAGCTACATTCAAGAGGTGCATTTCTATGAAAGTCAGAGATGTGACAGACACGTAAAGTTAATGTTGAACCTTGTTACTTACATTATTGATCATAAGGTGCATGATTGTTTTCGGTATCAAGTCGCGGATACACTTGTTGATGATAGACATGTAGGAGTCCACAAGATTGCGGATTGTCTCCACCTGTCTCTCCAGCTGGGGGTCCATTGAAAAGTTGTCTGCTTGGCCATTCTCATCGTTTTCTGTCTACAGAGAAGCATAAAGGTAAAGTCAAATCTTTCAGAAGGAAAGTTTCAGAATGGAAACCAATTGGGAATTAATGTGGACTAACATTGTAATAATCCCGCACACAGAGAATGTCTGGAGGTTAAAATATGAAGTACTGACCTGTTTAACATGAGTACTTAGCATTATGAAACCTAGACTTTTAGAAGTTGATGTAATATAAGATGTGTGTGTTTTCAGAAAGTACATTATATATTTCTGCACAAATGTTGGGATGTGGGGGTGAAGGAAAACAAAAGCCTAAGAATTTTTTTCAGATCACTTGGTGCAAATCCTTCACCCCTGAGATTCAATGAGCCTGACCCTCATGCAAGCACTGAGCAGCCCTGTAAAGCTGGATTTTTTATTTGACCCTCCTACGAGTGAAAAAACATCTTTGTTACTTTGTTACTCAGTTGTGACGAATTCCACTTGTTAGATGTGAATGGCACTTCTGTAAACAAAGGCTTTATGACAGACAACAGCAAAAGCATCTTTGGTTCCAGTGCTCAAGGTTCAGCATAGGGCAAGCTGGTTTATGCATCAGAGATCTCTCTTTGGACAGAAATAATTTATTTGTATGCAAACAGCTGACCTTGTTATAGAAAACACCACATACTTACCAGGAAGCTAAAAGATATGTAATTTTACTTCAGTCTGGAGGGTTTAAACACAAAAAAACTTAACAAAGGAAAGAAAAAATCCTTTTTGAAAAAAAAAAAACGAAACAAACTGCTTTCGCAGGCTCAAAGATGCCAAAAGAATGGAATTTTGACCTGAAAAGTTCTCCAAACCCCAACCTATAATATTTCTTACTGAAAATTAAGAAAACAAATTAAGCCATATAGCACAAAATCTAAACCTGTTCTGTTGGTAGCTAAAAACATAAGGAAACAGAAATTACCTGCAAAAGATAACCTATTAGCAAGCCCTAGCTATACCCTAGCTAGATTTATTACTACAAGCACAACTCCATATAGATTGCAGTACGTAGCTAAATTTGCAATTCCTAGCGCTGAGCAGTTGAGGGAGGTGGGTGTATGAAAGTCTTTTGTTACAGCTCTTCTCTAGGATATCTATTTAATATAAAAACCTATACTTTTATACACTGGTTTCAGGATGAGTAGGTGTCAAATGAAGACTATTGAATTGGCTGATACTTCTAAACACTGAATGCCTCTGATTTGCAATGCCCAAACTGAGATGCTTTAAGAGACCTTAATATTTAGCACGTGGACAATCCACCTCTGGATCCCACACATGCTGTACTGCAGTGTAGCAACACGACTGAGATGCCAAAAATGACAGTCACCTTGGAGAGCTTCGTTTCAAGCAGTTATGTCGTACTATTGCCCTTCTCCAGAAAATACAACCTGGATCAATTCCTGCATGGTAATAAGTCTCACGATTCATATGAAACAGATTTGGTAAGTGAAAAAATATTAGAACGAGATATGAAAACATGTCACCAAAAAGAGGCTTCTCCTTGCATGAAAAATCATCCTTATTAAGACACCAAAGAGATTCCTAATCTGACCTCTTACTCTGCTAGAGCAGCACTGGCAAGGAGAACGCTTTATGTTTTATAAACAGTGGCTGGATCAGTCCAGTCCAGATTAAATGGCCACAGTTGTGATTTGTTAAGTTGTAATTTTATTATTTAATATACCACTATAAAAAAAAGAATCCTCCAAATGCTTGTAAAAGAATTATAAACAATTAGCAGCACTTCCTAAAAATCTTGGGATGGTGAAAGAGAGTTCTGGATTCAAATCTTGCTTTCAGTTCTGTAACACTAATAGATACACTAACGTACAAACTTTAAGCATTTTTAGCAAACTTTAAGCAGTGTACTACATATACAAATCAATCGCAGAATGCAGTATTTTCCTTTCCCTCCATGTTTGAAAAGAAACTAACTGTAATTTTGCCTTTGAAATTCCAAAAATAATTGGAAAATCATACATTGATCATATATCCACAGATCCTAGCCAAGCAACTGCAGGCAGAAAATGCTCCCCTCCCAGCTCTCCTGGACCTGTCTTGTATTCTCTTTCTTTTCCTCTTTGCTGTCTATATAAAGCATAGTTTGTGCATATTTTTTCCTATTTAAATAACAGATTGCAATAAGATTCTTAGCTGGCTAAGCAGCTGAGTGACAGATGTTTATCATTATCCTCATCAAGGGAATGTAAAGTCAAAATAGTAATTTGTCTCTGATCTTTACAGCAAAGGGGAACAGTCTGCAAACATTTAACCTTTTGCATACAGGCTCATAGGTGATATTTACAGAAAACCGTTAATACTTCAGGAGTCAGTCTCCTGTTTGAAACTGTAACAGAGTTGACTTTGTACTGTTGATTTATTTTCTCTAGATTCTAAAAAGATCAATCTCTCATGATTTGTTACAAAAGCTTTTGGCCATAGCATTCTTAATCATTAGCGGTCTCAACTGAAGGCTTTTCTCGCCAGGCATCATCTTCATGTTAGTGCTTACATAACACTAGCATGCTTGAGCAACAGAAATCTTTATTTCTAACAGATTTATCTCTACAGCACTATAGTACCTATACACCTAGAAAAGTTACTGGGCTTTCTTCTCTGAATGGTCTCCACTTGGTGCTAACAGCACTGTTTGACAATAATGCTGTCTGGTAACACCGTGTTTGACAACATGAGAGAAGCGATGTAGACGCCTTATTCTAGCTACATTCAAGTCTTTTTAAATGGCTAATTTTCTTACTGAGCATTACAACAATCTTCACTGCAGTACAGGACAACCCACAACACAAATGTATACTGCTGTACATTACAGAAATGCACTTGCAAGTTGGTTATGATGCTGAAACTCAAACCACAGTACTTCAAAAAAAATCCTCACATCTATCTGACCCCTGATAAAATACCTCTAAAGACAAGACTGAACATTTCAAGAGATTATCTTGTTGATTAACAAGCAGTAAGCCCTGTACTTTCAGCCTACCAAGACTTTTTGCAGTTTAGTGAAGGCAGCAAGGCCACTGAAAGAACGATCATGGTGGTACCTCAGCACCACTTTTTTATGATCAAAGTTGCTACATAAATAGTTGCTCTTCGGAGTCTTCCTTGGAAAATATCATCCTCCTTTTATGAGCATCAATTGCTCGCATACAGGCTGGAGAATTCAGCGCAGCAGCAGCCCAGCAGAGCTGTACCGGTGTGTTCTCTCGTGTGCAAAAACTGCTCCAACAGTTCGGCGACTGGGCAGGCCACAACAACCGCCGTCCGTCCCAAGAAGCCTCCGTGTCTTCTGAGAGCAGAGGCAGTGCTTCACGGACCTCCTGTACCAGGAAACTGAAGGGAGGCCAGGGGATAACCGCTCCAAGGAGATGGACAGAAAAGGAGGATGAAGAAGCCAGAAAGAGCTTTCGGTGCTTCCTTTCTGGACGGACAGATTTAGGTACCTTCCATACTAGTAAGGTCCAAGGTGCCCCAGGAAAATAGCTATATGGAGTAAAGATCAATGACTATGTCCAAAAAAAAAAAAAATTAAAAACTGCATGTGAAATTATAAACATCCAGATTTGTGGGACTTTTACTGCTGGCTGCCATGGGGATAGGATTTCACCCTACACATGTCCAGGACACATAGACATAATCAGACAGAAATTATATCAGTCTACTGCAGATTGTAAACTCTCCAGTGCATGAGGAATGATTTAATGCGCTACAACAGGATGTAGCTTTGGGTAATTACATGCCGCTTGAAAAAGGAACAGTACCTCGGAATATCATGATAATTTTCCTGATTGTGGGAACTGTAAGCATGCTGATCAAGATCCCAAGAAAAATGCAGGAAGACTAATTCCTTTGGAAATTTACAGCAAAGCTGGATAACATACTGAAAACAGTCCCGAGCTGGCCACACAGAGCGCGCAATACTGCTAATTTCCATGATTTCATTAAATTCAGGGCAGTTGCCAGCATATTTAAGAATGTCTTGTATAACATTCCTGATGTCAGTTCCAAGAAGGAGCGTTTGTCTAGTGTTTTCATTAGAAACGTGGATCAACGAGTTTTCTGTAATCAAAAAGGCATTTTATTAAAAATGACCTAGAAGCAGTAGACTAGAAGGTGACAGGCTAAAGGGTAACAGTTGAGGCATCAGCAAAGCAACTTAAGGGGAGGAAATAAACCCACGACTGCTGTCAGAAACCAGTAGTCTAAGAGCTGCTTTCATATCTTTTATGCAGAGATGCAAGTTTGCAACAAGACCAAAAATCTCACAATAAAATGCATTTATGCATAATTCAAGACTGTTAAACATTGTTTTATCTATTCCTACCCAAGTGTTCTTTAATATTCAAAGACTCAGCAAACTGTAGCTGTCTTAAATTCCCCGCCTTTCCCTAAATCTTTACGACTGGTTCTTGAAGTCCTCATTTCATTGCACTGTGCTGCTGTATATATGTAATTTGGTTAACATACTCTCAATTGTACATGGTGTATTTTGTGCTAAAGGACATGACGGCTTCACACAGTGAGGTTTTCGTACTGGAAGGAACAACAAGTAAAGGACAATACTCTACTTCTGTGTATTTACAACAAAGCAAGCAGCAGAAAGAGAACATTTCCCGGGTAGTTTGGCAGCCATCCTCTTCCCTCACTTTGCCACCCTCTCATCTCCCAACCATAGGGCTGGTGCCTTTGCTGAGCCTCCCTCAGGCGATCAACCATAGTAATCCCAAAGGTTTAGGATGTACTTTAGGCTCAGTCTCTGCCTTCTTCAAACAAGAAGCAGGCTTGAAAATACAGGACTGAAGTCAATAATATGCTCTGATTTCTAACTGAGAGTCTGTAAGCTTTATAGGGTTCATTTATAAAGCTTTCCTACTTTTTTCTTCAGAATTTACTGCAGTTGAAGTTCTTCAGCATTCTTCTCATCAGTGGCTCACAGTCAAACTGGAAGAGTCCATCTGGGGGATCCATACGAGTCTGCATTATTTAATGTGCTTATGGATGCTAGGATGGCAGGTTATACTTACTGCATTTGCAAATGAAAAGAAACTGGGAAAACTGTGAGTATTTTAGAGGATGGGACCAGCATTCATAGCGATCACAGTGATCTGAAGAAAGTCTCAAAATCTAGATGAAATTCACTGTGAATAGAAAGCATTTAGTTTACAAAGGAATAAACCTGTTCTACGCATGCAGCATGAGAATGGCCACTTAAGTCACAGCTCTGCAGAAAATGAACTGGGGCTAGAGTGGAACAGAAGAGGAATATTAGTCAACACAGTCTTGCAGCTCTCTTGGGTGATACTGGGTGCAAGGCAGCAAGAAACTACAAGCTGGCAATACTGCGACAAGGGGAGAATCCCCAAAAATCTGCTAACGTCTTCTACTTTTCTTTCTGTTCTGCACAAAAATCAAGTAGGTCTCATGACGGTGACAAATAAAACACTGCAGGGAGCAGCGGCCTCCCCTCAGAGAAGCCCTCACGTCGCAGTCGCACCATCCACCACCGTGCACCTCTCGCACAAAAGACTTTTACATAATCCTCCCTGCGCTGCAGATTTTGAAGCAGGGCCAACAGCTGCTCCATGCCTTTCTGAACAGACTGCTGGACAAGCAAAAGAAATAAATAATAATAATAATAATAATAAAGCTGGCATAAGGAAAACAGCACCTTTGTTTATAGAACAAAAACTACTTCGGAATTTGCAAACTTCTCAGTCAAAGAATTTCCGTATCACAATAACACATGAAGTGCCCTGTATTTACATGGCAAGTTAGAAAAAGAAATCTACGCTGTGAGATATTGTGGGCATAGCATTTGCCATTATTTCAGGGGAGAAGGAAGTCCAGGAGCGTTGGCAAGTCACAGCAGCGGCCTGCCACCCAGGAATTCAAGCCATGCGGATAAGGACTGGAAGTGTGCTGATTAGCTTAGATGATGGTCAGGCTGGATTTTATTATGCATTTGTTACAGAGTCCATGCAACAAATCCTCCAAGATAGCAAAGAGCAGGAGCCAGCAGCAGATATGGTTTGTAAATGGAGCAGTGGGAGAAGGTAATGAGTGGTGGAGGCCTCAGCCAGGCGTCGGAGGGTTAAAGCCAGCGGCTGTGCTGTGCGCTTCCCGAAGAACGAAAGCAAATATGAGTCTTTCAATTTCTGCCAAAGAAGATGAAAACAGAAAGCAGAAGAATCCAGCAACCATCCATGGTGCAGAGCACAGAAGTCCTCTGAGTCCTGAGGACTGAAATAACACCTAGCCCTTCATCTTTGCCTCCTTCCCAGTAAAATCCTTAAAAGCCCGGCCTTTGAAATGCTGGCAGAAAAAGTTCAGCATTGAAGACTTTTACTTCGCAGTACCCATGTGAGAGAGGGGACTAACAAAGGTCTCCTTATTCCAGCAGCCGCGCGTCAGCCCGGCTGCAGGAAGCCTTTAGGGAGGGGGAAATGTCTCATCCTCGGGGGTTAACAAGGGGCAAGTGAGGGCCCAGTGCGGGGCCAGCGGCTCGGTGAGGGCAACTGCTGGAAGACACATCGCCCGAGGTGACACGTTTAAAATGGGGCTGATGACTTCACGTGCCTGTGCATATAATACAGGAGTTGCACGTCAAAGTGTGACTGTCTTAAAGGTAGGCACTCAAAGAAAGAATAAAAATTATCCTGCTTTTCCCAGATTTGGTACTGAGCTCCTATTCCAAGGTCCCTTCCAACCCAATTTGTTTCAGCTCAGACAGTAACTTCTGGTGGAAAAGGTCAGTATTTAGCACCCTGGTTTAAATAAATGTGAGCATCAGAAGGGCAGCACGCACAAGCACTTGCATTCAGTGAGCGAGGGGCTTGGGGGAGGCCTTCTAGTGGGGGAGCTCTGCACAGTGTCCAATATATGGGCTCCATAAATTACAGCCTTGCCCTTTCTTCTTAGATGATCTAATGTAACATGTCACTTATAACTGCACTCTTTTCCATAATTAATGATGTCTAGAAACCAATTCTGAAATTTTCCTCTGATAAGCACCTAGACAAACTTGATGTTTCCTCAGTGAGGCACAGAAGGGGACGTGAAACTGCTTTCACCCCCACATCCCTCTTGCCGTGAGAAGTACCAGAGCTCTTTCTGCTGGGCCAGACTAAGCCCTGGTTCACCACAACCTCAGGGCAGCATCGACAAATGATCTTCATAGTAAATGATGCAAATAAGAAATGTCAGCATGTTCCAAAATTCCTCACTTAATCTTATTGCCAGTTGTATAGTCTGGATAATCAGTAAATAAATCCCTCTAACTTTGCTCGAATCCCGAGGGGCCGAATATACAGAGAGCACTTTCTAACTCGCTCTCATTAACCTCCCCAGCTCTAAACAAAGCAATTTCCGACTTTTCCCAGCGTCCGATTTTCTCTCTCCACTGGCCTCCGCAACACCTGATTTAGCAGCAGTGATTTCTCACTTGTGATTTGGGCTCCAAGCTGGCACTGCTCTGTCTGCTCGCACACACGCTCGCTGGAATAGCACGAATCAGCAAGATTCCCCAGCCCGAAGCCCCTGAAGGGAAATTGCAGTTGCGGTGCCAAGGAACACAGTCGTACGTTATTTGACTTTTCCTCGGCTGGGCTGACAGCAGCCGGGGGAGGGCGGGAGGAAGGGAAGGAGGAGGGAGAGGAAGATGGCATTTTAATAGCGCCCACACTGATTTCGCACAGTTGGATCCCTGTGCTCCGGAGCGCCGCTATTTCCTTTCCCCTTCGTCTCGCGTTCGGTCAACACTGCTGCGCTGGGGTGTACGAGGAGGACTCTCAATCTTTTTCTCCTGGCGCAGACCACATCTTAATAGAGAAATCCATCCCCTGCACAGCCAAGCTGGCTAGCCCACGCTCTTCCCCTCTTAACTGACAGGGCAGCTCCAGAGGTGCCTGAGCTCCCCCCCTGCAGTCACCAGACGCCATGCAAAGGGCCCACGTTCCCGCCGCGAAGAGATGGCTTATCCTGTCTCCCAGCCCCATTCCCAGCCCCCCATTCCCTGTGGCACCCACTGCAGTTGCTTATGGGAAACAATAACAACAGGAATGTGTTGCATCTTATTTAGCAAGTGCGCATACAAGAAGAAAACAGCATTTTATGTAGATAAAACTACCTTTCCCAGATGTTAATCGTATGCCAAACATCTTGGCCAGACAGAATGTTCTGGCCAAAACATTTCACTTGATAATTTAGGTTGCAAGATTCAAAGTTTCTCTTATACACTAATGAGTTTTCCATAAACCCTCCATCCAGCAGAGTGACAACAGTCTACAACTTCTGGCAGGAACTCTGATCCCAGTAGAGCATCACTGATCCCCGCCAGTGCTCCCAATTTAAGATCTCACTCAACTTAGCAAGTAAAAAGTTGACCCCTAATACTGCAGTGGTGGAAGAGCCCTCAAGAGAACAGGAGACAAAGCTGAAAACAATGAGACCTTTACTGAAATGTGGTAAATACTGCTAAATAAAATAAGTATTTCTATCCAGGAGCATTTTGGATTCATGTCACAAGAAGAGAAATTGAAAAATGCTGGGTAAAATTATTTTTAAGGGAAGAAATGAGCTGTAACTCTGCTGCACACACAACTAGATCAAATGAAATTAGATATTACTTTATTACATGGCTTCCATTTTACCTGAATACTCCCAAATTCATTCAAATGTTCTACCAAGCCAACAGAATATTAACATAAAAACAAATTTTATTTAGAAGACAGCAAGATTCTGATAAATTCATATGCATGCCTATAATCAACAATCCTAGCAACACATTTGCTATATAGTTGTGGGTTTATTGGCAAAACAAACAAAAAAGAAACTATAAAGTGTAAGCTGTAAATCACCCTAATCTCCTTTCTAATGGGAAGTTAAATGACATCCATGATTATCACTCTATCTCGAGATCCACCACCCAAACAACAGAGACTTGACAGAGTTTACGTTTGCAGTCAAGTTCGTGTGTAGCATTTTTCAATTCAAACTTCTCAAAATTTTTCTTCTTGATGAGGAGATCCTAGAGCCCTAAGGATTAGAATTTATTCTGTCAAGAAGATTAAAAACAGGCACAATATTGGGACTACTACCTCTTTTCAGATGGTTCATGCCTGCTGGGCAAAGATTGGTAGTTTTAGGGGACTGGATAAACACTTCTTCCCAGCAACAAAGTGTCTCACTGTATGGTTGCAGATACAAAAGCTGCGCTCTTCTTCCCCACAGTTCTATTTAAACATGTTTTCAGTAATAAAATTATTTTGAGACAACTAAATGCAAGGCCAGGCATTTAACTTGAACCCATGGCCTTCTGCCTTAGAGGTGAGATTATTCCTAACTGAGCCAAAATGACACATGTATAATACGCTTTCAAGGGTTTTTTTGAGAGCTCTGTCATGATTTAAAAACACTAAGTCTTTGTGGTACAAACCACAGCACAGGAAAGAACTGGGGCTCCCTTTTTACTGCTAATTTTAGCCAATGAATTGTTTATAATCTCCTGCAAAATACATAAAGCCTTATTCTGCCTTAAGCTAAGAGAGAACAGCCTTTCAAAAGTGATTCTTAATTATAGTGTTCCCCTGCTAGATGGGATGCAGGCAGGTTCCAAATTTGTGTCAGAGTATATGAAGTGATAAAATGAGGATGGGTGAGCTATTTTTAAACACACTCAAAGGCTTTGAGGTCAAAATCCCTGAATTTATGTCCTCATGGCCATATTAAGACTCATGGATTATTAAAACCTACATAGTGAGACGCAAATATCATTACATTTGAGACACCCTTTGGCTTCAGAGCCTCCGTTCCCTAAATATATGCCTGCCAAATTGGAGGCCCAGGGGACAGCCTTTAAGCACAAATTATACCCCTACTGAACACAGACATTTGAGAGACAAGGGAATCGGATGCTTCCATTGCAGCATATTCCCTCCTTTCTTTCCCAAGACGTTTTGCAAGTCGGAGGCTTGCATTTCCAGATGGGCAGGAAGCGAGTGGTTAGAGATAGCGCTGAGGACTCTTAGGTAAAAGCACAGAATCCGGATAATGGCTAATATAGCTGCAGCCCTTGCTGCGTGTTGAGGTGGCCACTGACCAGGTCCCCTGGGCACCTGCTGGCACTGCCCGGCAAGCTCACGGCTGCGACACGGCTGCACATCCAGCTCATGCAGAGCAGCACTGCCCTCTCCCGCGTACGGTGCTTTGCAAAAGCTCCAGAAGGACATCAGGGACTTTTCCGACAACCCAGGTATTTTAACAAAATGAATCTAATGGTCTAGTGGATAGAAGCTGTGCACAGGCATCATCCGGCAAGCAAATAGCTTTGCCTGCCCACAAGCTGCCCAGCACTCCCAGGAAAAGCGAGCAGACAGGTAAACTTCTGATCTCTGCTTTGGCTCATGGCAGCATTTGCCTGCCGCCCTCTATACACACAGTGGTTTCCTTCCTGTAATGATTAACAGACACCATTTCTGTGAAAAAGAACCTAACAAGGAGAGTCAATCAGGACAGGACTGCCCTGCCTTACAAGTCTAAAAAAAATAGCTCTAAACCCCTTTTTTATATCTTTCTTGATAGTCTACAGAACCTTTCAGAGTGCCTTCTTCTGGCAGGTATAAGCTTAGTTAAACAAAACTCAACCATTTTCTTTATTGCTTATGGATTTATAAAAAAAAAAAATCATACAGCATGTGCAGAATGAAAACTTAGTACAGGAAGACTTAGTTTAAAAAAATTTAGCAGTACTTTGGTTCTGTAATTAACGTACACTTGTGCTTTGATTGCCAGAAGTTAATAAAACAGATTTGGTATTATACTTACTAGAAGAATATGATGGACTTACTTATTACCTCTGTTATACCTATGGGCAATTCTGCAGGGATCCAGGTTTCTTATTTAGGCATTTTTAAATACCACCTATTTGTAAAAATAGAAGACATTAGATCATCCTCAAAGAATTGAATATTAATTCATTGAAATCTTCTATTTCTAGATCTGAAAATCTTTTCTTTACCATTAAATAGCAGTCAGAGCAGTGACCCGCGAGCAAGTTCCCCTATGGTCAGGGATCTCATTGCTATGTTACTACAGGCTCCCATTACTTACTCCAGAATTGTGACTTTTAGCAGTTGGGTTTCATTAACTCTGACTAAAGTGGCACAGAATCTTCCTCCTGACATCCACTGGCAGATAACCAGACTACAACAAAGGCTTCCTTACATTTCAGGGGAGGCAAAGCCAGGTTTAAAGCCTTTCGTACAGGTGCCTTTGATGAATTTCATTTTCAGGAATACTGAATTCCTGGAAGTCTGCTCTGCACCACAAACCAACCAGCAGCTACATCCTGTACCACTGCATCCAATCCTGCCCTCAGTGAAGCCCTTGGCAAAATTCCCCCCAATTTTCATAGTTCTGTCCTCTTCCCCGCAGTTCTTAAGTGAGGTTGATTCCTTTTCTCCACATACAAACAGAAAGCAGCAGGTAAAAAGCCTTTGTCTAATGTAGTGCTGCGGCTATGGAATTTGCTCCCATGTGCAAATGGCACAATAAAATCATTTGTTTAAAAGTAAATTGAAAACATTCCAGTCCTTCAGACTTATGACTATTAGCTTTAGTTTTTGCACAGCACTGTAGAATGTCTGGCATCAAAGGCACTTTGTACACAGCACTGAACTTGTACTGGACACTGTTAGTGGACCATTAATCACAGTGAACAAAGATCCCATGCAAACACACCAAAAAAAAAAAAAAAAGGCAATGATTTTTCACTTGTTCAGCACGGACTAGAAAAGGTTTAACACCACTGGTTTTTGGATCCCACATACATTCTGAGATTGAAAGTGTTGACAAAGCAACTGATAGGATGCAGATTTTTCAACTGATAACTACATATTCTATGTTACATCAAACAATTCCTCCTTCAACCCAAAGCTCTCTAGAATTAGAGATAAACTTATCCTCACAGTATCCTAACACAGTTCAATTTAACAGATGCCTAGATGCCTACAAATGCATATACTTCCTTTAAGTCCCATACAGAAAACATATGTGCAAAGGACACTAGCTGTTGGCGAGAAGATGTACAATCATGCAAACCCAAATTGTGATGGCAGAAGGGGAAGAGCTACATGAAACACACACCAGTAGATAAAGGTTGAAGGACTGTGATAGTATGTTTGGAAGTCTTGCAGGGAGGAATGGAGTCTGAATCAGCAGGAAAATGAAAAGACCTGAAAAAAGAAAACCAGCTGAAGGCCAGGTCAAGCACAGAGAAGGTACAGACTGTCTCAGGAGCAACAAAACTCACCATATCATTTTTTCTAACCTGGACAAAAGATGTGAAGGGAAGCCATGAGTCTATAAACCTGCTTTAAAGAAAACAAAACAAATAAGCAAAAAAAAAAAAAAAAAAAAAAAAAGCACAATAGCAGAACATGCGAGGCCTGCTTCATAGGTTAGCTGATTTCCTGAATAAGGAAAGCTTAATAGGTCTTTGCCTTAGGAGGCTGCTAATTCAGCTGGTAACCATGGGCATTGTGGAAGAATCGTACAGTGAGAAACCAACACCAGTAACTGAGAGTATTGGAAGAGGAACTGGGAGCCTTGAAGGCTTTCATCAAAACATCCCTGCGAGGCACCCTCCACACAATGGGGGATTGAGACAATGTCCTGAAAGATAAGGACAGCTTCAGGGATTACAAAAACACAAGAGGATAAAATAATACTTAGATGTTGACAGACTGAGAGCTGCTGCTCTGGAAGCTCATCAGGTAGCAATAACAGAGGAAAAGAAAACTCTACTGCCTCTAACCAGGAGGTAATTTTGAGATGACAGTGTAAGGTGGCCACGAGAAGGCCAAATGAGCTAGCAAGCACTGCTTAAGGCAGTGCAGGTCCAGTAGGGATATCAGTCTTTCTGAAGTACTGATGAGATCTTGTCTGGATCATGGATGGCGCAGGCTAGACGCATTCTGGTGAAAGATGCATTTTACATTTTCGTCGTTTCCAGGCTTGCTGCAGTATTTCCTTAACAGACAAATGAAAATGAACTAGCTTTGCATCGTATATGAACTGTATGGTCTTTTTCCTTCACCCCTCCCAAAGTTCATGTTCCAAAGCACACTCAGAGCTGCACAGGACTCGGGCTCAGCTCTCCCATTACACTGGGGAATTGTATTTGGGAGAGAAGAGTGAAGATATTTGGTTAGTGGTCACTGAAAACTCCCATGTATGCTTTGATCAGCCTCATGCATGAGAAAAGCAGGCTGCTGAAAAACAGGTAAGAACTGAACAAAAAGGCTTTCAGCTTCCTTGTAACGGAGAAGGGAAAAAAACCTTGTTCAAGACCCACAAATCCATGTTTAATTTGATAAAAGAACACTGGACTGGACCATCCATACTAGATATCACATCTGAGTCATGTCAACTAATCTATTTTAATAGAAGGTCACTTCAGAATTATTGGAGCATCAAATGACACATTTGAGATCTTTTACTCCAGCTCAGTGTCCACGTTTGTCAAGGGAAAATTTCTGGGGTGTTTATTAGGAAAGAAATGATAGGATGTGAACTTTAAAGCACAATTTATTTTCTGTCTACCTTCCTTTATAAGAAAAAGAAGAGTAAAAGTTCAGCTCAAATGAGAGGAGTGCAGATAAGCTCTTTTAACTCCAGGAATTCATCCTACACATTGATTAACAGTCAAACTACGAGGGCTTTAACATGAAAAACGGGAAAGGCTTCAACTCAGGATTGGCTGTAGCTAATGATGCAGTGGAATGAACATTTTCATTCCAGATAAACCATTCCTTCTCCTGTAAAAATAAAGAAATCCAATCTTGGGTTATGAAAAAGACTAAAAGAATTTTGCATACTTACTGGCCTAAAATGATGCCATGTATTTTAAGAAACCTCTATACACACTATTTTATCTACACGCTCAAACATATATATATAGAATTACATATATGTACACACAGCATATAAATATCTGAAGTCAGGCACCGGAAGATGGTGACCATACCCTGGAATTTCATGTGTACGCACATTACAGAGTTACTAGATGTTAACATAGCTCCTGACAGTCTGAAGAATTAAAATGTAATAGTGAAAACACCACAAGAAAGTGCAGGGGGCTGCATCAGTTCTGCCTGGCAAGGCTGGACTTGACGGGAGATCTCCCTGCGGTTCAGCCCCTGGCGCCATCAGTTGGGCTGGAACTCAAAAGCGGTGGAGGAAGGTAATTAAAAGTGACTCTACACCCACCGCTCAGCTGGCAAGTGATGATTCCACTCAAAGAGGGTGGGAAGGGGTTCAAGAGCACGCGGAAGAATGTACACATCTCTCCAGCTTTACCGATTTTCATTACGGAAATACAGGGCTTCCTTACGGCTTTTACCCTTTATGCAGCTGAAGTCAAACTTTTCTTTTTTTAAATTTCAGCACATTAAATACATCCTCCAATTTGGCTAGTGGCAAAACACATTCTGCCTAAGCCACATGTAAGGTGCAGAGTTGAGAGAAGAAAGAAAAAAAAAGGAAAAAAAGCACCACCAGGAAGAGAGCTGAAAAGCAGGATTATGCATCAATTGTGGTTGCGACCAGCATGTCTGCTCGCTAGACCAGGAATTTTCAAGACTATGGAAAGGGGGGAAAGGGTGGGAAGGCCACCAGGTTCAAATCATCGTGTTGGCTGCAGGAAGAACCGTTAAAAGAAATTAAGAGAAAAGTCAGACCCCAGAAGGAGCCGAAGACACTGTGTTCCAATTCTAACCAGCTGAAGGAAAGTTTATATAAAAACAATCACTTGGTTTATGACTCATAAGGAAAGAATTCCTAAGCTTTCTTCAGGGAAACCCCAGTAAATAACATGTCTAAAAACACATGAAGATGGTGTTGCCTGTTCTGTTGCGATATTTGGTCTACATGATAAAACCTCTGGCGAGGGAACAGCCTAGTGAGCACAGTTCACTTTGGGAAACGCAAAATCAGGAAGAAGTGCCATGACTTCTTGAAAAGTCTGCCTTGTATTTTAGCTTTTGTATGACATGTCTAATGAAACTGGGAAGAAATGTGAAAAGAATGTGGCTTTTTTTTTTTTTTTTTGCTACAGCCTTGGAGAGTGCTTCTCCATTGACTACATGCAGTTGTAGTCTCAAGAAACACAAATGCCTGGATTTCTACATTCTTCATATTTCATAACTAAATGTTTATGGATGCAAATATCCTGGCGTACTACACCCAGAGAAGCTGAATGAAAAGCTCTCTGCATGCACAGCCCTTCTGCAGTATGTTACCAGACACACAGGAGGCTGTGCAAGAAACAGCACCAGGAAATCTAGCCAAAGAAAGGCAGGATTCAACTTTCAATATATAATTCTTTGGTTATGATCTTCTAAGTTATTATTATTTTTTATTAGTATAACATTTTGGAAGCATGCTGTGTATTTTTAAGTGTATCTTCCAGCAGAAAGATTTTGAACTCAGTAAAACAAGTTCATAAAAGTACGAGATCACAGTGGTTTCCAAGCAAACAATTAGATCTGAACATCGCGACGGCAGATTTGTGACTGGCTACAAACTCTGCTGTTGGTGAAGGCAGGCATGAATATGAACATAAGCACATCCATTCTGCGTCAAGCAGAGTTTACATTCTACGTCAAAACCTCCTGGTTTTTACAGAAGTCCAGGAAGACAGACTGGAAAATGGATAGCAAATTCCTGCTATTTTTTTTTCCAATCTCTCCCTAATGAGTTTTTAGCTCATTAATGTGTATGTGGACACTAATCTGCCCAAGAACATCCCCTGCTGAAAGTTATTCCTTTTCACACCACTTTCATTTTATGCTGGCCCCCATATTTTCAGCTACTTCAAATCCCTAGCAGCCCCTAGAAGTTTTCAGGATATAACCAGAAACTTGCTGAGAAAAAATAAAGAAAGGTTAGAATATCTGAAAGTAATTCTCAAGAGACTCTGAAGTTACCATAGTAAAGCAGTGTTTTTACCAAAATGCTTAGCAACAAAAGGGACAGTATCACTGATATTTGAACAGTCATTCTCCAGTTTTGATTAGGGGTTGAACTTGGAATATCCAGAAAGATTGTCAACACCACCACATTTATCTGTAAGCCCTGGGAGATAACAATAGAACATGTATTAAAGAAATCTGTGAAAGAATAAAGGCTAGCAATACTGGTGAAGCATGAATGGGAGCATCTTTTAGGCCAGCTAAATCAGAATGAGAGGATTCAGCTAGAAGAAAAGGAAGGAAGGAAGGATTTTGCCTGGAACACTGGAATTCCCATGGCACCTTTCCTGAACTCTCTCAGAGAAAGAATGTGCATGTTAAGTATTCCACTGTGGGCTTGAGTTTCCCTGTTTCACTGGCATGTTGCCCATAACAAGACAAGAGAAGGAGCCGGGAGAGAGGAAGATTTGCCCAGGGTAGAGGAAGATTGGGTCAGAGATTTCCTGAGGAAC